>JAKXYG010001461.1:1142500-1238994 GCA_025895645.1 Cardicola forsteri
TCAAAAAGTTTTTGGAAATAGTTATAAATTCTGAGCCGTTTAAGTAGCTACTTGTTTGACTCTATTTTGACCCTATTTTGTTTAAATTTCGTTCTATAATATCCATGAAAGCATAATGGATGCGCAACCTTTTTAACAATGCAATTGTAATTTTGAGAAAAATCGGGACCACAAATAACCTTAAGCTGCATTGTCTATTGTTTGTACTTTAAACACACTTGTCAGTAAACAAACGATCTACAAAAACAAACTAGACGGTTTTCATATATTTTCACAAATTCCACAAGTCCTTTCTATGTTCTGCTGTTAAAGGAACTTTTTTAATGTTTTACTTAACTGGAAATTTGTCGATTTCATCCGATTGTAAATAAGTGCATGTAGAATATTTAGTAATTCCTTTTTTGTATTTGTTGGATAGGTCTTATTTTGTTTTTTTTATTTGGTAATAATAAACGTATCATGTAGTACATATCCAGTTTCTGCTGTTCTTGGACGTTTATAATCTTTTAAAACTCTGTATACAATCCTTGAACTTACCTCAAATAAATCTGCAATTTGTTCAATAGTTAAACCAAGATTATAACTTATTTTTATTTGCTCGTAATTTTTAGCAGTTAAAAAAAATTGCCACTATTTAAACTCATTGTAATCAACTGCCGTAAATGTTTAACATTGTGCCAAGGTCAAGGGATAAAATTAAAATGTTTGACAGGTCGATAAAACAAAAATGAAGGGTCAAGTTCTTAAAACTTTCTTTGATATTTTGACATTGAAATTAATTTAAAATTTTTTATACACACAAAATTTTAAAACTAATTTATTTGCTTTAAATAAGATGTATACAGTAACGTGTACTGGGTTGTGTAAGGACTTGTACTATTATGCCAAGAAATAATAATTTTTTTTGAAATCATTGATACGTGATTGTTTTATGTTATCAACTTAATATGTATATAAATTTTAAGTGTAACTATTAGCATAATTACTTTGTTGAAAAAATATATCTCTCAAGTTAAAACAATAAAAAATAAACTTTTATTAACAAGTACCATTTCAGACCCTGTATATATGTCACTTTTATTGATAATTAATTCTTTTTTATTAGTTGCACGTTTACATTACTGAATTTATTAATATAATCAACGTAGTAGTCACTTTATTGACTTTGCATTGGTTTGTCATCAGATATTATAAAAAAATTTTTATGTTTGACCCCAACAGGAAAACAATCTTTTACATATATTTCTATAGCATGTTTATTTCAAGTACGATCAATATCTAAATATTTTATTTTTTGATTTCCAAAATTTTATATAAAAATTATTTGTATTTAATTTAGTACATTGATGTAACAACAAATTCCTTCATTTTATATTGTGTTATGCGCTGGTGTGTATTTAGAACACGCAATTAATTGTTAATAGAACTCAAAGTAAGTACGCAGCTACAGTTTTACGTTGATAAAAATTAATATGTATATTTTGTACAAATGTTCGAAATGAAAGTTCTGTACCCTCCTATTTGTATATATATTTTATATATGTATATAGATTTTATGTTTGTAACTGACGAAAATATACGAAATGAATTCATCTCAGTCTACATCTTCTTATATTTTTATTTTGTACTATAAATAAACTCAATGTTTTGATTTCTATTTACATTCTAAGAGTTTATTTCCAGTTATATAGAAAGAAAATGGAACAGAGTAAAACAGTTTTATTATTTTAAAGAGTGTGAAGCAACACACTCGTTTCACATGTTTCAACGTTATATCAAAATCTGTCTTTATTCCAGCATATTTCATTTATTTTAATTATTTAAAAAAATAATTATTAGTTAACTTTTTTTAATCTACCAACTTCTTTTTTACTATATTTCATTGTCCATTCGAACGCTGTTGTTACCCGTTTTTTTTGTGAGATAAAAAATCTAATTGTAATAATGACATAATAAACAAAAACTTGTTATTTCCATAATATTAGAGTTTGAACTGTGATAACGCCAAGTAATACTGAAAATGGTTTAAAGATCCAATCAATAAAACATCTATTATTTTAAAAATTTTGTCTGCTTGCTTTGACGTTTACGTATTGCTGTAAAAATGACAATTTATGTCCACAAATGAAGTTGTGCTTAGGACCAGATAGAATAGCATAACCACATTAATTCCAGTGTCATTGTTCTTCTATGCCTTGGGTTTAATTACAATTTTATTTTTGTTTGTCTTTATTTTTACAATGCATTACGCCTACAAACAAAGAGTGGAAAACTGTTTTGCTTGAGCAAAGACAATTAAATTAAGTACAATCAAATAGAGTCAAAAATGTGAACAATGTCAAATGATAAAAGTTATCTGGACACAGAATTTGTCATTAGTTATTTCCAAAAGCCTAATATTTTAGTTTTTCTAATACATGTATTAGCCTCTATACTGACCTTCAATACATAAAACCTATTTTTGTTTTTGTTTTATTAATTCATAGAATATTTTGTAGTATATCCCATTGGATAGGTTGCTTTAATTATTAAGGGTTAATAAATAACTTTTTTTAATGGTGTTGTTGAAAAATTGATTAGCAACAGAAGTGTAAATGCTGCAATCAGTTCATGTAACGACAGTACTTTTTCTAAAGAACAATTTTTATTTACAAATTACCTATTATAGCGGATATATAGGGTAGATGATAAAACCAACCAAGGGTAAAAGTTGCGAAAAGAGGAACCAATAAGCGTTAGATAACCTTTTGTGAGTTGTGATCACTCGTAAGTTGGGAACAGGAAAGTTGCTCAATGTGTGACCAAATTTTGCACAATGATGCAATACAAATAGTATTAGCCAAATATTGATTTTTTCACTTTATATACATTTTCAAGGTCAAGCAATCCCCTTTTGATCGAATAATACTGATCGAATAATACACAAACTTGACTTACACTGATTCACGACTACTGATAATGGAAAAAGTAGAAAAGTGTTCCAAATATTTTTCTCAAAAGTAAAATGAAGAAAAACTAATTAATAAACAATACATTAATGCATGTTTGTTAATAAATGTTATGTTCCAACTTTGTAATGTGTATTTTTTTTTAAATTTTAATACAACATAGCCATTGATATTAACGTATATACGTATTAACTGACGTAATATCAAATGATATAAGAATAAGCAAGCAATGTATTTTAGAAAATAAATTTTTTCTGTATTAAACTGTACAAAGTTGTAAAACACAAGAATTTCATGTACATAAACAGTAACAAAATTATTGAGGTTGATGTTTTATCTATGCTTATCAATAAGTGAGACAACAGATTGCATCTTACAAGTGACATCGTTTTATGTTACAATTGTAACTAGTGCAAAGGATTGGAATGCAATTCAATGAAGTCAATTGTAAGATTGTAGTTTGTACTTTACATTCCTTAAGTCAAACAATACCTTAATAACATAGTGAGTATATTTAACCTATAACTACGATCAATATAGGTATATGTTTATTTTATTATTGTACATTAGATTAGTATGTGTTGAATTCTCTTAGATATTCTGCATAAACAGTGGATATCAAATTATTTATATTTCTAAGACATTCTCTGCTTGCATACTCCCTACATCAATGAGCAATGAGAGGCTATTTATAATAATTAGGCCCAATTTGTGCATGGTACGACTGTACTCATTTAACCTAATACTTTTAATACGTAGGTTACACAATTATTTTTATATTTAGCTTTACTGATAAAAAGGTTCATTTTTTATTATTCCTTACTCATTATTAAACCATAATCAAAATAATTGTTAAATATAGTATCATATTTTTAATACATTTGTGATTTAAACTGAAAGGAAATCATTTTTTTACTAAAAGATCCTTTAATTGATTGCATAGACATTAGATTAACCATAGTTACTAAAAGATATTCTGTAGTTTACACAACATTAAAATAAATATAATATGATTATAATTACTGCACAGGATTGAGCATTTTCACATTTCACTACAGTCGATAAATGTAGTAACTACGTTAATGTGTAATGCAATTCAATAAAATGAATGGAACGAATAACTTATACTTGATATACATTATGCTTTTAATAACAACGTAGGTTGATCCCCATAGAAACTGAAATGGATAAGTATTTTAGTAATATTATTTGGTGCAATCCTCTGTTATCACATAAATAAAACAAAAGTACAAACAGCATGATGTTTTGATAACAGTGATGCCATTTCAGATTAATCTGAGAGTTGTTTGTTTGAGCTGAAAGTAGAAAAGTAATAACAACATAAAGCTGATATAAGGATTAAAATATTTGGCAATATGTTTAAACTGTTGCTACTTACAGTCATTGACATTGAGTTGGCTATTTGTTGTTAGATCTATGTATATGTATCTTATTTAGACAGTAACAATAGCAATGTTCTATATGAACGTACTGTAAATATATATTGATGTAATGTAGGTGACATTAAAGGTATATATTTATTATTGTATTATATTGCTGTGTTCTGGCATTAAAACGTCAACATTTTTGAGAAATAGTATAGTGTTAACTGTAAATTGCTTTTGATAAACAAGCAGTGATGGTAAATAAATTAAATAATTATTCTTTGAATTTTTTTTATGTATTTGGTTTTAAGGAGATTTGTTTATTGAAATAAATGACGCCACCGTTGTTTGAATAGTCATGACATAAAAATACAATGGGAAAGTACGCATTTACTTTAACAGCTAGGTACCAACAAAATCTAAGCCATCTGTAGAAATTAATATTACGTCGACATAGCTACACGCTGAGCATAGATCAGGAAATTTTATACTTTATTGCGTCATATACGCGACACAGTGTCAATAAACATTAAAGTGAACAACTCATAGATTACAGTAGCAACTGAAAACAGTAAATAATAAAAGAATTGCATCATTTTCAGGGTAAAAGTAGGAAAAGAAAAGCAATTATGTATAAATGGTAAATTAAAAATTATTGTTAAAGCAGATGTTATCAATTTTTTAAAATGTTTATTTTTATGGTACCATATTATTTGTGAGATAATATTATCGAGGCTTCTAGTTTACTGATGCTTATAATAAACGGGGACAAGGGATCGTATTTTATAAATTAGGTTCGTTCTTGTTACAATGTAATAAGTGCCATATAACCGAACCAATATATTGGTATAAATCGGTACATAAATATATACAGTAAATAAACAGACAACTGTTAAAATTAATGTAAAATAATGAATCTACTTTTGTATTATTATTAATTAAGTATATCTAAATTGTACAAAAACATTATTTAAGTATTGTCTTAGCAGTATAAGTAAAATATTTTATAAAAAAATATTTTATACCAATATCATTATAAAATTCTAATTTAGGTCAAAAACAAGAATATTGACAGTTTAAAAAAGCTTTGAGAAAATTTTGCAAAACAGTGAATAATACCTAAAATATTTATATAAATATGTGCATATTTTACAATATAAGTTATTTTGAAGTAACAAATTTACTTATCTTTTAATATTTTTAAAATATTAATATTCTTGTTTTACATTGAGTTTAACAGCAGTCCGTTTATCTATTGTACCTACACTGTTCTGTAATTAAATATTTTTTAGAATGATGAGCAAATTGTTTTTGGTTTATTGTAACCCTTTATTTAGTTAACTTGTTTTATCTCATAGACTCGTTAAATGTATTATGATGTCAAAATATCAAATAGATTTCTTATTATTAATAAAAAAACATTGTCATTACCATATTCATAATGTTAACCACATTTAAAACTAATTTAGTTATAAAAAATTGTTTTATCAAATTATCCGATTTCAAATGTTTAACAAACAGCGGAATTTTACAAACGCTTAATCTCCTCCTTTTGTCAACGAAAAACATCGTTCTGTGTTTATTATAACATATACATTTATAATAATGTTAGTAGATGTTACTTCTTATAAATCTATTTTATTGTAGTTGAAGGTTTCTTTTTACTCAAGTCATAATACATTTACCATCCAAGTATAGACATGAACAGCTAAAGCATAAGAAACGATAGGAAATTCCGCAATTACTGTTGTCACTTCTTCATACAACTTTTAACGCCACTGAATAAACACTGGCCTTAATTTGTTTGCTTTCTATTATTATAATCTATTTGGGAAAACAACTGAAGACTAAGTATTTTCAATTAAGCAGTATTGGATCCAATTTTCGTACAACGTTTGCGTACTTGTTAAAGGTCTTATGTATTTGCACAGACTAAAACTTTAAGATTTATTATAAACATTTAAACTAAATGCACTTATCTTAACTTAGAAATATAATATCAGAACAATCGTTAAAATCAACTGTAATTTGGTTTCTACAAATGTTAGGTATAATTTCTGCTTAGTTTTACTATAATAATATTATTGTTCATGATGAGCAATTATTTTCTTGCTGACCTTGATTACTAAAATTTTTTTGAGTTTATTAAATCATCTGTATTTTAAATAAAATAGAGTATTAAATACAAATTATTATATCATCCTATAATAATTGTTGAAAACAAAAGGAATGCCTATATTATAATACATTGTATTTTATGATAATAAAGTATAAAAATTATAAACTGCAATAAAGCAATTTTTGTTTACTTAATCGACATAAACACTTGGCATTAGATTATTAAATATGCGTAACGCATTTGCAGTGTGAATAGTTATCACATAAACGATGGTAAATTTTGCAATTACTACAGCAATGGCTTTATGTAGGTCTTGTATATTTGAACAACATTTTACTTTTACAATTAGGAAAATGCTAAATAACGACTAATGACCACATCACAAGAGAAATAAACTTATTGCTAATAAAAACTTGATAGCTAAAATTTTGAATTCTAAAATTATATAAACTATGAACTCAGTCTAAGCATTAGTTACGACTAGTTGCAAAAAAACCAAGATGTATAATAATTTTATGCTTATCCAGAAACCATTATAATTATAATTTTTTTACGTACGCATAAAATAGCCCAAAAAGAAATTTATTTAAAAAATATATTAAATATAAACATTACACAAAACATTTAAAAAAAACAAAATCATTCATCAATTACTTTTGTGCTCAATTAACCGCCGAGAAACGTTTTTAACTCTAAATAAAACTCTATATAAAACTGTACGTATTTCAAATAAACATTACGTTTTGTAAAAATGACTTTCCATGAAATGGGATTAACCAAATAATACATTTTTCTCTTTAAATACACCTAAAAAATGTGGTTTTAAATAGAACACAAGACGGAAATATTTGCAATTAGTATCTGCAATTTTCCTTTCTGATTTTTGTTGAAAAGCAACCGTGCATGCTCCCTCAAATCTTGTACAATAATTTCTACCTGCTTCCAGTCAACGTAACAACCGCTCCACAAAATTTTCCTTTTTCAAATGCAGTGCACTCACTAATTTTCACTTTATATACAAGCCACCTTTTCAAGGTTAAACAATTCCCTTTTGATAACAAAATGCACAAACGTTCTTTACACTTATGATTAGTAAAATTGACCAATAGGATTTATTTCATTTTTTTGCGATGGTTGGTTTTATCAACAGAAACTTCTAGTTTATTGATGCTTATAATAAACTGGGAAAAGGTATTATATTTAATAAATTACATTAGTTTTTGTTACAATGTAGTAAGTACCATATAACTAAACCAGTATTTTAATTTTACTAATATACTGGTATAAACCGGTGAATAAATATTTATTTAGATAAAAAATTTAAAATAAACAATGTTATTCATCGGTACTTAAGTAAGGTATTGTTTTTTATTAATTACACTAATTTACGGTACAATTTGTAATAACTATCATTAAAAAACTAACTGTTACTTCTGCAAATATAGAAGCATTATCACATAACAAGAGAATATGTAGCGTTACTATTATTTAATAAATATTTTATTGATTATATTATTTTGTAAATCTTAGTTTAACATGTTTATATTTTAATATAAAAGATATAAAAGATGTTTCTCGTGAAACACTCAAAATAGAAAACATTAAAAAAAATATTTACAATTCTCAATTTTTGTAAATATTATATTTATTGTTTTACTGCACCGATAAATGTAACATACATTTTTTGGCGTGCCTTTGGAATTTAACGTGCTTTGTGTAACTCTAAACTTTTTTGTATTTATCCGTTTATTTTATTGTTTTTGTGCTGCATAATTGTATTGATTATTTTTAATTTTAAAACATTTAGTATTAAAGTTTATGTTTTGATAAAACAATTACAAAATACTTGATGCTCTATGTTTTTTTATTAAGTCAAGAGTTAATGATTGATAAAACAATAAATAAAAGCCGTACATAAAATTACACAAGCTTTTTAATTTACCAACAAATAAATACTTACCTCCTGCAGCAAAATAATGCAATTAAAAACTACTTCAGCCTCACTAATTTTTTTAGAAGAATTTTCTTTTATTTAACAACAGCATGTTTTTAAATTTTTTATTCTAATTATATTTGATATCATTTGGAATACCGCTCTCAAATCACATTCCCGATTTTATTATAAGATAAAACCCGACTCAAACTACATCATTTCTCGCACAGGGTTCTCAATGCCTGGAATCGTCTTCCAAGCCATGTTGTTAATTCCATAAATCTTTCTTTTTTCAAAAATAGTTATGACAAATTCTTCCTTTTGACTCAATCACTTAGTTTTCCAAAAAAAAATTTGTTTTATTCTTGTTTTACTAATTGTTCTTATTATATTTAGTTTTAACCTATTTCCTTTTCCTGTTTTTATCTATCTATTTACTATTTTATTTATTATTATTATTATTATTTATTATTCCTTTTATTCCTTTTTTTGCTGTTTTTCAATATATTCCATTATTTTATTTTCATATTTCTTCCTTTTCACCGAAAAAACTGATGTCAAGAAACGTATTACCAAATTAAACCATTTTCAAACCTGCAATTCTGGAAATTTATGCTTATCCATAAAACACTATAATCGTAACTTTTTACGTACGCATAAAATAGTTTCAAAATAAAAATTGGTTTTAAAAAAATATATTAAATATAATTATTACTCAAACATTAAAAAATACAGTATTATTTGTAAATTACTTTCATGTTGAATAAACTGCCAAAAATGTTTTTAATTCTAAATGAAATCAATTTAAAACTGTACATATTTTAAATACATCTTTAAAACACACTTTCTATCAAATAGGATTAAACAAATAATACATTGCTTTTTATAAATACATCTAAAAATGTGGTTTTTAAACAAAACACGACTCGGAAGTATTTATAATATTTCTCCAATTTTTACCTGCTTCCAGCGAACGAAACAACCCCTCCAGAAAATTTGCGTTGTACAATGTTGTACATCTTATATAAAAGCCAAATTTTAACCACTACTTCTTGTCAATATATATATATATATATATATATATATATATATATATATATATATATATATATATAGTAAACATATTTTAATTGAATTTTAAAGTTAGAATATAATAAAGTGTTATGAATGTTAATTTTATTAATCTGTATTGTTAAAAGTAAACAAAAAAAATTTTTTTTACATATTTCATAAATAAATACATTATTTAATATTACTTAATAATATTATCTTTAGACTTAAATAATTTAAAATAAATTAATTTTTATTTACATTTTTTTTGCAAAAATAACATTAAATTTTTTCAAATATTTATTGTTTAATTTAAAAATTTTTACTTCTTGTTTTAATTTGTTAATACTTATTATCTGTTGATTGTTTTTTTTTAAAAACCTGGTTGCTGTTGTTTTCGACTTAAATAAATGGTGAGTTTTCCTGTATAATAAATTTTTGAATATTTTTATTTATTTTTAGTTTTATTTTTGTGCTAAATTTTTTTAATTAATTATAAATTGTAAAAAGTGCTTAAAATATTACATTTAAACAACAATATTTAAACTGAAATATTTAATATTCAATTGCAAAATTATATTAATTTTTTAAATAATTTTACAATTTATTTATAAAATTAATTTTTTTATTATTTTTTGTAGTTTTTTGTTACATAAAGTTTTTTAAATTATAAATATTATAACATTTTTTGTAAATATTTTGTAAAATTGAAAAACATTTATATGCAATAGTTGTATAATATAATAAATAATAATTTTAAATTAATGCCAATTTTGTTTATTATATTATAAATTACACATTATTAAGTTGATTATAAATTATTTGTACATATTAACCTGGTACGTCATAAATATTTTATCTATGTAAATATTATAATTTTTATATTAAAATATGTTTTTAATAATGTTTTTAACAACATTAAAAATTATTTTTAATATATATATATATATATATATATATATATATATATATATATATATAATTTTACTATATATACTCTTAACAATTATAACAAATTTGACTTATAAAATTAACGCATATTATTTATAATTATTATGTTGTTTCTATTTAAAATATTTACATAAAATTAATTTAAAAATTAAAAAACGTTATTTAAAAAAATGGTACATGTATATTATACATTTGTTTAATGTTTTTAGTAAAATTAGAAGCTTAATGTATTTGAATACAGACTTTTATTCTTATTTTAAATATTTAAAAAGTTATTAAACATTTTTTAGTTTAAAATATTTAATTACAGTATATTTTTGTTAATTAATACAGTAGATGCCATGTTAATCTTAGGTTATTTATAGAATACATTTTTTAAAATGTTTGTTGTTTAAATTAGTGCGTTAAATATGCTTTTTTAATGTTTGTTTTAATCAAATTTTGATTTAATCGTATTTTGTTTATTTATTGGTTAAGTATGTGCATTCGTTTTTAAGGTTGGTTGTCTATATGTTCTACAAGTAAGTTTAATTATTAAACATATATTTAGGACAGTCAAGTGATTGTTTACATTAGAAAATAATAATAAAATAAATGTCCTTTTTATAAAAGTCTAATATTGTCGGACATTAGTAAACATTTATTAATATAAATAATAAATTATACAAATTGCTTTAAAAACATTTGTTGGTTTTATTATTTATTATTTTTGTATTAAAAGTTATTTAATATAAATAATAACAAAAAATGAAGGCTTTAATAATGTGATATTTATTGATTTTTTTGTTTCCTATTTTAATAAAATCGTAATAATTTAAAAAATTTGGGTAATGTTTAATAATGACAATATATATAATTTTCTGCTTTATTAACTTAAATTTGTACAAAGCAAAGACTAAATGTAGATAGATGCAATTATACACTCACAAAAAAAAAGTTTACTCTTAATCAATCCAATTTTAAATCAGTATTTATGGCACTTGTTTAAATGTGTTTAAGGATGTTCTTAATTAGGTCAGGAAAAGTTTTTAAATTTTTAAAATAACTATTGTTTAATTAGTACTATTATTATTATTATTATTATTATTATATATTGTTATTATTATTAGTATTTGTATATAATTTATTTTCTACAAATTGCATTAAAACGTTTTTATTTTGTAGCTCAACCCAATCAACTAGGCACATTGCACAGTTATGTTTTATGAACTTGGCGAAGTTCGACCCCCGAAAAGCAGCGATTTTGCCTATGTCATTTCGCTAGCTCTTGACAATGAAGGTTGGAAAAGACAGAATAATAAAAAAACAATGCAAGTCTATTCGCGATGTACACCCGATACGGATATAAAAATGATAAAGGTATTAATTAGTCTTACACAATAATTAAAACGTTATACAGGTTGTAGCTTTATTTTCAAATGTTTCCGCCGAAACGATGTATGACGTTTTGCACGATCCCATCTACCGTACAACATGGGATCATGTTATGCTCAACACTTACGAAGCTTACCGAGTTTGTTTGAACAGTTCAATTGATTATTATGCAAGTTTGTTTGCTACTTGTTGTTGTTTATTTTATACTCAATTGCAGTTAAGTCCCCATTGGCATTTAAAAATCGTGATTTTGTGATGCAGCGATCGTGGACACACGATGACAATGGTTACGTTATTTTTAATCGATCGGTATTTCACAAAGTACGTCGTGTTCATTTTGGTGATTGTGTTTTTTTAGAAATTGCCACCTAAACCAAATTTTATTCGGGCACTGACTACGGTAACAGTCTACTATATTGTTCCACTTAGTCCTACTTCATGTCAATTTATTTATGTAACCCAAAGCAATCCGAGGGGTGAGTGTAATCTTTGTACGAATAAAAGCATGGTACTAACAATGGTGAATGTTGCGAGGCATCGTATTATTTTAAAAAGATAACAAATGCATTTTTTTTATCATTATATTTTTCTATTTTAGCTGATAACTTGTTTACCTCTTTATTATTTTCCATATTAATACAGTTTATTAAACAATCGACATTAATGGTTTAACAAATGTAGAAGAATAATAAAGTTTTATAGCTAGTAGACGTCACTGTTTACAAGGATTGACGAGGTTGCTTAATTGTCATAATTATCTCCTTTAGTCCAACGACTACATATGGTATACGTGTACCTTAAAATGCGTTTTCAAGTATCCTGTGTGTTTGTCTGTACCCATCGTCCTAGCGAAAATCTAGCCATACCGCTGTGTACGCGGACTCTGCTGTTATTATTCTAGATATTTTTGGATTCTTTGTCCAGGATACACCATATAGAGGACGAACAGTCAGGTATATTACTATCAAATCCTCAGGATTATTAGCATTCTATATATATATATATATATATATATATATATATATATATATATATATATATATATATATATATATATATATATATATATATATATATATCTATATATATATAGTATATTGTAAACAATTTAACGTACAGTAGGTGTGGGGAGTTGAGGGCTTGATAAATAAGCATCATTTTTTGTTTCTAATGTTACTCATATTTCTATATGATGCATTCTCAATTTCGTGAGATGCATAAACAGTTACTTGACGGATTAATGTGGGTGTAAACTTAAAGAATTAAAACGGTACTTTGTCACGACGTAGTTATATAATTAATTATGCTGACAGAAAATTAAGTGGATTAATCAAAAATGCTTTTTTATTATTACCACCTTAAGTATTTTACGGGAAATATCTTTTAGCAGTGGATAATTTAACGAAGTAGAACGTGGGCTATTATTTAAGGGCTTAAGTAATAGCAATGCCTTCTTTTGGTTATTATAAAAATTTATTATTTTGGACATGCATGATGTTTGTTTTGTAAAAAACTTACTGTATTTAAAATCTTTTGAGATTATCAACTAATCTAAATTTAAAATAATACAACAGTGCTGTTCAGGATTAACCACATTTTGTTATATACAATTATTTTATAATTCTCTTAATGGTACTTAAATGTAGAGTGTAACAAATTTATTATAAATTACATACTGGTCAGTGTATGCCGTTTATTGATTTAGCAAGGTGATTTATTGATTTTCCAGTTATACAGTCAAAACATGAGTTTCTGTGACCAACTAATCAATCAATAGTACCTGTCCTAGCCAATAATAACTCATTTTACAAATATCAAAAACCAGGTAGAACATGATAAGGCAACCAATCACATTCAAGTGCTTGATTGTTTTGACAAACCAATAGTGTGCAGGTCATTCATTTTTGGTACTGCACTTTGGCTGATTAATGTGCAATTGTAGATTGAATATGTTTCAAAATAGTCTAGTTGAACTTTTCACATTGTACAGGTCAGTCTAGAGAAGAAACAAATAATTTGTTTACACTGGCATTAAATCTGTCCAAAGTGTTGAAAGTATTTGACTGCTGGTTTGCAACAGTGTAGACCAAGTTTTGAATTTATAGCACAGTTGTCGACGTTTTCCAAATGACTTTTGTAGTTGTACTTACGATTAGCTCTTTGTCTTTTAAAAAGAAAGCACTTTGCGTCAAACGTTGTTTAATTTATTGACTATGTTGACAAAATAAATATTATATATTAATTCTGTATAATATAGTAATTTGTATAATAGACGAATGTCAATGTATCACTTTACAAATGCATTTATTATGCCAAAATTTGCGAATTTGTTAAAACTATTCATATGTGCTGAAAAGTTAGAGTTGGGGGTAGAGTGCTGAACTTATAACTTGGCAAGCCCAGTTTCGACGTGCATCACTATGACAATTTTAAGTCATAAACTCCATTATAGCAGCAACAAGATGCTATTTGATTAAATTATGGCATAATTCCGATGGCGGGGTTTTGCAAAATTCGAATAGAATTTCAAACCTGGGTGGACATGGGGTTCGAATCCCACTACCGGCACCAAATGCGGGCCCATGTTCGGCTTCGCTAAATTGTCCACTGGTAAAAGGTATGCTTTTCCTGTCAAAGTAGTAAAAATACTATCAGATGTATCAAGCCTAGATATCAAGGGATGCTTAACAGCCGTGAGTTGTGTTGTATAGGTGCATAACTGTGTAGTTATTAATATTAAGTTAATTACATTATATATTTTAACATTTATATATATACTGATTCTAATATATATTTGCATTGGGTTCCTCTTATAATTCCAAATAAAAATAATAGAAAACGTAAACTGTGAAATAAATAAATTTTGTTTAATGTCAATATTTTAACCTTGTCACATAAGTCTGTGCATTTTTCAATACAAATTTATTTGTTTTTAATAAATACAAGGTGGGTTGTTGACACATAGTTGTGTGTAGACTGGCATGAATACTTTTTACATATTTTGACCCGTTAATTATATATTGTTCACATTTTTCATTTATTATTATTAAATATCCGAATTATGATGGGGCAGAGGTAACTTTAAAACAGTCAGAGTTATAATATATTCGATATGTATTATCAAATAATTGGGTATAAATTATTTTTAATAAATGTTAGAGTTTAAATCAATACGGGATTTTATTGTAATAAATTATGTTGTGATGATTTTCTAGTTTCATGCAAGCGAGTCATGGAAAATATATCATTTATTGTTATTATTATTATTATTATTATTATTACAATTAGCTTAACAACTTTAGAAGTACATTTAGCATCATGGAATGCAAAACATTGCACTTTGGCATAAGGAAAGGAAGTTAGAAATCAATAAAAATCAAGGTTATACAATAATTGTAAAATCAAAGTTTAAAAAATTGTTTTAGTTATGAAAAACGTTTTATAAATCTCTTAAACCATATAGCGTCATATTAAAATAGTCGTAACAGTAGTACACAATGTGATGGTTATGTTAAAATATCCTGCCAAATATGGAATACACAAATTATACTATATACTTGTTTTTAATTGAAAATAAATAAATGATTTTATGTATCACTATTTGGCTAAACCTTTACGTGTCTTATAAAAAATGTGATCTTGACAGTACTTGTAAACCTCGGGACATCGGGCACAATATAGCTATGTATTGGGATGCTAAAGATCTTGAGTATTGGAGTAATACTTACATAGTCTCAATTTCTAATAATGATGATAGTTCTAACTGTTTCTCCTCCACATGGTGCATTCTAAACTAGGTGGCTAATAACAGCAGGGACTGAGTGCACTGGAGTATAACCGCGCTTTCGCTACGGTGGATTAGTGTAAGCATACACCCAGGTACTTAAAAGGCATCTTAAAGTATATATATACCATATGTAGCCGTAAGGGAGATAACCTAGACAAAAACTTAGGCGTGCTTGTCAATTTATGCAAACAATGGTGCCGTCACAAATATGCCATCTACCAGCCAAAAAACTTTGTTATTCTTCTAGATTTGTAACGTTTATCAAGTTATCGTAATTGATCGTAGTCACCAACCACAATGAAATAAATGAATAAAACTGTATATTATTTGGCCAAAGTATTTTATTATTTACCTAAGTGTGTTTGTTGGCAATGTATGTCCAGTGCAATTTAAAAAAAACCCGTCTCAATAGACCGTGTTCGTTTTACGTAATGTTTCTACACTTCCAACTAGAATAGTGATAGAAGCCCAATCACAAGTAACCTATAGTGCTAATAAATAATTTAGACTGATTTTGTAGTAGTATACAAACTCGATTGTTTTATATGTATGCTAAATCTCCTTGTTCAAAAAATTACAAACTTTGGAGGTAGTATTCTTCAAGTGTTCTCTATTGGGTGATAATTGATAATAGCAAAATGTGAGTCTGTCGACAGAACCCAATGAACAAAACTGACCGAAAACAGCGACCTCTCATAAAAAGGAAAACTTGCAACAATAAAATTTTAATCTGTGTTGTCCCAGTGTCGTATCTAGTACCTTAGCTACCTTTGCCTCACATCATCATTATTATCATCATCAGCGTGAATGGACATTTCCCCCGCCATCACTGGGATAGCACAGATTAAAGATTTGCTATTTTCTACCATTTTTCTCTCCTTTATAAAAAGTCGCTGTTTTTGGTCAGCTTTCTCTATTGGTAGCGTCACTGCTCCTCATAATTTAACTAAATTCTCTTTGTTCAACTTACGGTTTCGTTTACCATCTGCTTATATAACTAAAATTTGCCTTGGTACTTGAATTTTTTTTATAACCTTTACCTTTTTCCCCATTGCTGTCTAATGTAGACAATTGCGAAGACTATTGAATACGTTTGGGGCTTTTTCCGATTCATATGTTTATCGTTTGTCCTTGCTATTACCCTTCTATTGCTCACCTCTCCTGTAAATACTTTTCCAATTCAACTTGCATTCCGAATTAAAATCTTCATTTTTTAGCAATAAGCCTAGATATTTAAACTGTTTCACTTTCACTAATTCTTTGTCTTCTGTTTTAATTTCACCAGTATCTTTTTTAGCTAGCTTGACTAAATATTCATATGTTGAGAAGTGTTTAAACATTTAAACTTTATTTAATGCAAAGAAATTTATAATATACTACAACTCAAAACTGTGCTGAGGTTAAGAAGTGTTGAATGATTGTGTGTGTGGGGGGGATTTATTAGTTAAATATTTGCATTCCTAAAACAAAATTAGCACTTTTAATCATTTATAAACCAATTGTTTTTGCTTATCTCAAGGTAAAATCAGTGATTGGGTAATTAATTTTATCAGCACAAATTTTGTTTCGGGTGTAATCAAAGATTTGCACAAAGCTGCGCTAAAATATTCTGAATGGAAGTCAAGAAATCAGCCTACATGGAAGCCTTGGATTAATACCGATCAGTTGGATTCAAAATTGCCCTCATATGACCGAGATGACATCTTGGATAAGCCAGACTTTTCACTCAAACGTGTCAGTGAGCCCCAACCTGATGCTACTTTAATTCCAAAAAATCAGATAGAAAATGATGTTTCCGATGATGATAAGTTGAATGGAAATGGAAAGCCTTCAACTAAGATTTAATTCACAATATGTATGTGAAACAATATGATTTTTTTATAATGTATTTTTCTAAACTACGTTGTTTAATTTTTGATTGGTTGAATATGGTGCGTGGATGAGTAGTGATTATATTAATCGATTTTTTGTTTTATTTGCTCCAAATGATAATTTTTTGACTGCACTTGATTCAACTCTATATTTTGGTATAATACAGTACATGAATATTACTATTTGTTGTTTTTGTTAATAACAAGGCAGTGTATTATTTTGGTCAAATGTTATATGGGATATTCAGTACAGTCCTGGTTGAAAGCTTTCATTTAATACCGTTAATAGCAGGTAAGCTTTCAAACTGATATATGTATGCACTCACCTGACAGATACACCGCTGTGCATGCAGTTTTAGTTCCAACATTTAAATCAAAGTTGCACCACGTACAACTAGAACTTAAAAAATAATTTCAGTATTTTTCAAATTCCCGAGGCTAAATAACATTTTAATAATTATTGGCAAGTTATCTTGCCATTTGTAAACATTATGTAATAATAATAATAGTAATAAAAAATATTAATAATAATACTATTACCGTAATAATAATAATAATAATAATAATAACATAAATAATAATAATAACAAGAGTTAAAATAATAATTATGATAATAATAATAATAATAATAATAATAATAATAATAATAATAATATTAATAATAATAATAATAATAATAGTAATAATAATAGCATTAACAAAGTCAAGAATGAGAATATTTATAAGAATATTTATACAAGAATATTTATAATTATTGATACGTTAATAGTATTGCTACTAATAATAACAGCAATAACAGTAATTATTATTATCTGTTCCTGGTAAAATATTTTGTAAAATAATTTAAAACCGTTTATGTAATGCGATAGAAAAACATTTTCGAGACCAACAAACAGATTTTCGGAAAGGAAGAAGTTGTATTGAGTAAATACTCAATGTCAAAAATTTCAGCAAGCACTTGCAGTCAATTTTATTAATTTTATAAAAGATTTGACAGTATTTATCAATAATGTTTGTAAAAAATCGTTAAGTTTTCTCAAAATACCGTTGAAATATGTAAAAATTATACGTTCGTTATACGAAAATTTAAGTTGTTGTGTTCGAACAAACAGTGGTTATACAGCTATGTTCGAAATTGTCACAAGAGCACGCCAAGGATATATTTTATCATCATTTTTGTTTCTTCTGGTAACTGATTTCACTATAACTCGGTCAATGAATAATTTATTTTATGGCATCAAATGGAACCATGGCAGATTAACAGATTTGGACTTTGCATATGATACTGGTCTACTTAGTAATACTTCAGAGATGATGTGATAATATGACAGATATTAGTTCTTGCCTTGACTTCCGAATTAATTGTTCAAAAACAAAAGTGATGTACACAATGTCAAACGATTATTTGCCTATCAAAATAAGTGGACAAAATATTGATACTGTTGATTCCTTTACATATCTGGAAAACATTATTGGTAAACACGGAAAAACCGAAATTGATGTTAAAGTCAGACTTGGAAACGTAATGTAAGTCTTCCATAAACTCATATCAATATGGTTATGTTTTTCCGTCTGCCTGAAGACAAAATTTTGTTTGTACGCATCAATAATCATTCCTACTGCAATAGATAGAGGAAGCAAACAAACAAGATTGATGAAATGATAAATTTTTTTCACATTTTAAATAATGAAATCATGATGAAAACTAACCAACGTTCACTACGTGACATTATTACAATTAGACAAAAAAAATTACATGGTCAAATTCTACGTTTACTGCCCGAAAGACCAACAAAAACGGTTTTGGAATAGACAAAGGTTGGGGTAGATCACAGAAAACTTGGCTAAAAACTAATCGGCAAGATCTAATTGCAATGAATATTTTATGGGATCAAAAAAACGTTTGGCAAAATGTTCGAATACGTGGAAACATTTTGTTGTCCCATGTTCGTTTAGAATTTTGGCTTTTGTTATTTTTACTCTGTAAGTGTTACCTTATTGCACCATGCTTATTTTTAATAATAATTTTTAATAAATAATAATAATAATAACAATAATAGTACTGATAACAATAATAATAATAATAACAGTAATAACAATAATAATAATATTACTATTGGTAGTAATAATAGTACAACTTCAACAACTACCATTAATAATTATCATTCATTTTATACTACTACTAATATTACTGCTAATAATAATAATAATAATAATAATAATAATAATAATAACAAGTATTATTATTATTGATTAAAAAATTAACGGTTCCACCTGATTTTCAGTTAGAAATATCTCCCTTTGTCCGGTGGCTACATTATGTATACGAATACCTCTAATACCTTTTATGTTTCTTGAGTGTATACTTGGGCCCATCTACAAAAAAAGAAGTCCAGTATATTTTGTCCTTTATCCATATTGTAGTATAAGTCTATGAATGCTAAATTATTCGTCGAAAACAAAAACGTCCTCGTTGTAGAATCGTACGTCCCATTAGTTCCAAGTATCAATGGACTTGTTAAAACAGTGTCAAAATTGAGATTCAAATCTACGTGCGCATGGAGTGTGGGTTTTTGATCAACTTACAGAATATTGGGTAATAAAGTATCAATTAACAATCATCATGTGTTCCAATTTAATTAAATATTTCAAGTTTATTTTTATTTGACAAAAATTATATATTTTAAATAAACTCTTAAACAGTCAACGTTTCATTTCAATATTTAGGTTCTATTTAAATGTACCAATATTTTGATTGACGTCAATCGCAATTATTGCTCCATATTTTCTATCAATTCCAAATTGTAATATATCTTGTTACTTTTTTTCAAAAAAAAACTAATTTATCTCGATTATTGATTAACTATTTCACAGATCACAATATGTGCTCACTTGCTGATTGGCTTTTGTATACTCCTTCTATAATTAAAAAATTTTTTTTTAATTATCATTAGAAGTTGACAAATATCCAAATTAATTGATTTTTTTCGGTTTATATTTATCATTTTGTGTGTGTTTTTTTGTGTTATGTACAATAATAATAATAATAAATGGTGTATGCATTAGTGATTTTTTAAATTACTTTTGGTTGTTTCATTTGTCTATTTTTAATAATAATAAAAGTTATAAATTTTGGTATTTATACGTTGGTAAAAATAAATTTGAAAAATACAACATTATCTATAATGACAAGTTTTACAAATAAATTTTTTTTGTACTATTTTAAATGTTTGTAGGGGAAACATCCTTCAACAATGGACATTTTACTGAATCCCAATGTAGGCCAGCACATAGTACCAGTTGTAGGGATAAAACCCATTCCCATCCAGGTTTGAGACCACCCCGGCGCAAATTATGATACTGATATGCAAGGATTGAGTTAGGTATAAAATGACAAGCTAAACAGATTTATTATAATAAATCGAAGAATAAACCTTAAGCCTTTAGAAAAATATTTATTTATTTCAGTTGATGACATAATTGCCTTTTTATTATTTCCATATTTGTACAGCATAGTCAAACATCATTCTATGGGCTTGGTAAACACAACAAACATAAAAGTACAATAAACTTTTATAGCTGGTAGACGGCATTTTTGTCAAAATGCCACTGTTCGCAAAAATTAATAAGTTTGCCTAATTTTTTGTTAGAGTTATTTCTTTTATTCCAACGGCTACATATGGTACATAGATACGTGTACCTTAGGATATTTTTAAGAACCCTGGACGTATGCTTGCACTTATTGGCCAAAGCGGAAGTTAATTATACCGTTGTGTATTCGGTCACTGCTGTATTAGTCTAGATGCTTTAATACACTTAGTCTACAATAAGTCAAGTAAGGACAATAAGCAGTAAATTTATCATTATTAGAAACTGGGATTTTATAGACATTACTCAATTATTCTGAATTATTACCATTAGACAAAACAGTAATACCGTACAGTCATGATTACTTTAAATTGTTCACAAGCTTTATTTATTTTGTTTTTATTGATTTAATGTTTGACTATATATATAAATTTGTTGTCAACACTCATTCCACAATAACTACTTAGCGTCAACCTATAACGTTTAATATTTATGCTATCAGCATAGCCATGTGGTCCAACATTTGTGAAGTACCTAGATCGGTCTTTGTTTAATTTTGAATTGAAATCACCGATCAATATTTTAATATCTCTTCTTGGAACAGAATTGAACAAAATTTGTAAGTGATTATAGAAGATTTCTTTTTGGTTTTCATCAGTAGCTTTACCAGAGGCATAGATTTGCACAATTGTTGCTTTTGCAAATCTGGTGTTGAATCTGGCCGAAATGATACGGTCGCTCAAGGGGTTCCATCCAATTATGGCTTTAGCAGCATTTTTACTCAACATAATACCAACGCTAAAATATGATACATAGATACGTATATATATATATATATATATATATATATATATATATTACAAAACCCTTTTGCTTTAAAAAATGATCATGGGGCAATAAGACAACAATTACAGCAAAAAATAAGAACAACAACAAGGATTTCTAATTCAAAGGGAACATAAGATAACAAAATGTTTCCATTTATTTGAACATTCTTCCAAACGTTTTGATGTTCTTCATGTCCACAATATAAAATTGATGTATCTCCACTCTTGAAATGACCTTGGCCTTTTCATCGCATTTTGCTAATACCCAAAATATCTAAATTGTACGTTTTCATTTTTCGAAGGACTTGTTCTAACTGCCCAGTACAAAAAAGTGTGCGCACTTTCTATGTTCCAAGACTAGTTAAATTTTTGGCATTAAGGATTCTGCAAATCGAATATTGAGCTTCCTTTCGGCTTTTATTGAACCCTATCATCTGTGTTATTCTGTCATTCAGATACGTGAGATCAATTCTTTGCCGTTGTTTTCCGGAATGGCGTCCTGTTATTTATAGAGGTCAGGTTGCTAACCTTTTGTTAAAACCCTCCTTTTTTAGGCGGAATTATATATATATATATATATATATATATATATATATATATGTTTATAATTACCAAATTGAGAAGAAAAAGAATGAAGTCATTAAACAAATATTAAAAAAATTACCAAATTTTTCACTTATCCGCAGTCGGATGGAATCAACCAATCTACAGTTAAAGAAAAAGTTAAAAAAAGTTTCGTTAACAGTACCACATAGAAAAAAATTTTACCGCCCACTTTAGCCCTTGTATTAAGAATATTTTTTGTTAAAAAATTATTTTTATTTAGTATTGCTAAAGTGATGTTTAAGGGCTATTTTAGTAAAATGTTGCTGTGTCTAATATGTTTAAGTGATGTGAGAAACATCAATTAATTTCAATGTGTTAATTTTGATACTGCTTATTTTAGCTCCTGTATTAAGAATATTGTGGATTAGAAAATCACTTGATTCAGTATAGCCAAAACCTTTGCTTTAGTACCTAAACAATACTTAACAACAATTGTGTTTTCTAATAATTATAATAATAATTTCAAAACATTAGGTTAACACAAATTTTCTTGTTTGATTTGAAGTTGTAATTAAAATATTATACTATTGTTTGTTATACAATAATTTTCAACTTGTTCAACAAATCCAAAAGTGGTTGTATACTTTAAAAAATATAATATATATATGTACTTATTAAAGCAATATTTTGTGTGTTTAAAAAATAATCAATGTATTGAAATCCCATCACCGGCACTAAATGCGAGCCTACGTTCTGATTCACTGAATATTCAAAGTAATAAAAATAATAAAATAATAATAAGGATAAAGGAAATTGATACAAGGTTACCTTTTATACTTTTAGTTTTAATAAAAACATTGTTATTCTTATTATTATCATTATTATTAAATATTAATAAAACATTTTAATTCTCTGTAATAAAAATAGTGTTTAAAATGCTTATTATTTTTATTATTTTCCTTTATCTTTTGAGAAAAATTATTGATTAACTTGTATCTTTTAAAAAAACGTTTTATTTTGTTCTTTTGCGTTGCTGTTTTAGCCTATGTCTGGCAGTGCTAAATTCCGAAACAAACAGATGATATTGTTGTATTGCTGGTGTGTCAATATACAATATATTTGTGCCGGTGTAATCTAGTGAGACAGCGATTAACTTGAACCAAATGTGGACCTCTGTTCGGCTTTGCCAAATGTTTTTCGCAAAACATTAAAGCATTAGCAACTATATATATACACCATATGTATGTATATTTGCACATTATAAAAATAATGCCAATTTTGTTTTTGTATCAACAAATTCTATATTATTTTTAACTATTTTCATTGTTATGGATTAAAATTTTAATATTTTGTATATCATCTTTGTTTGAGTTTTTGTGACTGTTTACTCAATGTTGTGGTTTTACCAAATGGCGATGTTATGATCAAAATTGTTTTGGATTTACACAACATGAATCAACAAGATTCTTTTTTGTACACTAAATTTTTGATAGTGAAAATTCTGCATATCTACAACTGAACTTTTATTCGAATTACATTGAATCCTGTTATTGTAATCACGATTCACATGTTTTTGCATAATTTTGTAAAATTGTATCTATTTTCTGTTTTTTTAGCATTACTTTTTAATAGGATCACACTGCTGAGCTTGAGCTCTTAACCTAATTTTTTTTAATTGGACTGGAAACAGTTAAGCTGCTTGTGTCTAAATAAACCTTCAATATAGATGACTTTATCAAGAAATATTTTGTTGTTAATATTATTAGACAATTTATTTATTTAGCAAGCAATAATAATAATAATAAAGTTTCCCTAAAAAAGAATAGCAATAAGCCAATTTAGCCAGTCCCTAACCTGGATAAAAGAAGGGACTATGCGACGGGAATAAAATCCGGCAATAAAAACCTACGTTAAAACTATTTAACGGTTGTAACCCTTCAAATTGGTTTAATAGAGAATCAAATAAAGAAAATTGACCAAAATCAGCGATTTCTGATAAAAAAAGAGAAGGGGTGTAGAAAAGAAGAGGAAATATTAACTATAGTAATAAATAAGTAATAAGTAATAATTACTTAATTTATAAATAAATAAATAATTACAATTAAATAAAATACATTTAAAACTATTTCTTTTAATTTTTAAACCATATTTAGACATTTAACGTGCACTTTAGAACATTTTATTTTTTTGTTTAAGAATTTTATTTCTTTAACCATTTACATTATTGTATAATATAATTATAATATAATTTCTATACAATGAATATATAGAAACGTTCATTAAAAAAAAACATATTTCTTTTTGTTTTAGTCAAACATTTGTTAGAAGAAATTTAAAATAGTAAACCAGATTTTCAATATTTTGAAATTGATTACAAAGTAACAATTTATCAATTACTACTCACAAATGTAATCTTTATCTTTTTATGTAACACATAATAAACAACTTATCTATGTTACGATTGTTTTTTTACTATTTTAAAAATCTATTAATTGAAAAGAGGGTGGTGTTCCACACAATAATTGTATATAGAAGATTGAAATTTTATTAGAATTTTGCCAAACCTAATCATTGGAATCATATTTTTAATTCTATCCCATGGTTTAATGAAGTTGTGTCTTTTTGTTCTTTTATCAGCAATATGTTTTACAAAAGGTCAGGTTGGTAACTTTGTACTCAAACCCTCGTCCTTCCTTAGCCGGTTTTAAAACTAGCTACAATGGAGTTGACTATGTTAAAAAACTTAGTTTGCGTCTGTTTTATTGCTCACATGTTTTATAACAAAGAATAAATAGCATTTTGGGAAATCGTTAGCAAGAGTTTGCGTTTAGTACCATTAGTAATACTCATACTGTTACCTACTAAGTTACAAGTTGATAAATTTGGTTACTTTTGTATTTCCGGATAGAATATGTGGAATTAATTCCTTTGCGGTTTTTTGACAATTTATTTGTTCATTTTATTGTTATTGCTCAAATGTGTTAGAGGAAACATTTTTATCGAGTGGGCAATTATTACAATTGTTTGGTTGTCCGTGTTTCACCGTACTAGCGGTGACATTCAAACCCATGCCCACCCAGGTTTACGTCCAGCGCTGTACTACTAGATTACAGCAACAGAACACATACAATATTGTGTAATTGTTCCAATGTTTTGCATTAAAAAGGAACAATACGTTAGTTCAACAGAACTTTTTCAATTATACTTGTAAAAACGTATTAAAAAATTATTGGACTATTAAAAATTGTGAAATAGTGAAACGTTTTACGGTTGCGTTCTCTTTTGTCTACAAAAGTAAAAATAAACAAGTGTTTTAAAGATTTAAATTAAAAAGTATTTTTTAAACTTGTTTTATTTGGAAAATATGCTTGTAACCCCTTTCAAAGTTACTCTAAATAGTTTAGAAAACAACTTTTTTAACAACACATAATTGAAAGACATATCAGTTTTATCAAGTAATATACAGTCAATACTATATTATAAATAAATTTCAGATATAATTTTGTTAAAATATTATTAGTAATAAAATGTTAACAATAAATGTAAATGGTTTATAATTTTATGTTGAGTAAAGTCATCTACACAATATATTACGTCAACTATTTAAAAAAACTAGAAAAATATTTTTAGTTACTAAATAGGTTTTTCTATTAAACATTACAAACTACCTAATAATAAATGTAATTATTATATTTTTAATTATTTGACTAAGGCACTTTGGTATGCTGTTAGTTAAATGGTTTCAAATTATCTTATTTTCAACATTACAAAGAGTGTAAATTAATAATTCCTTACAATTATTAATGTTTTTGTTGTACTACAGTCCAAAAATATTATCAATGTTTTTGCTTTTAAAAAAGACAATTTTATTTTAGTCCAGGTTCTGTTAAATTTAAATTCATAAATAAACAAAATTAAATTAGATAAAATTAAAGTTCACTTCTTAAAATGTAACATAATACATCTGTTTTTGTCAAACCTAATTGTAATTCTCATATAACCTAAAAAATATTTTTACACATTTGAATAATTTTTATAGTTGGCGACTTGGAAGTATTTTAAAGATTATCTGTCGCGATCACATTGTAAACACTGCGATTATAAAGAGAACAGACTCACGTTTACTACCTGACATCGTTACAATTAGACGAAGAAAATTACTTGATTAAGTTTTATATTTATCGCCCCAAAAGAATTGTTATGGAATTGGCAATTAAAAATGGTGAAAAAAGATTGGTAGACCACAGAAAACGTGGCTAAAAACCATTCGAGAAAACTGCAATCAATGTTTTATGGGATCAAGCAAAACGTTTAACAAAATGTTTAAATACATGGAAAAAATTTGTTGTCCTATGTTCGTTTTAAATTATGGAATTTTGTTAATGTTGTTTATTTGCTGTAACTGTTATTTTATTTTTAAATAAATAAATAAGAGCATTAGTGCTTATACGTATGAACTAAAATTTACCGCATTAGTCGTATTTTATACTATATACGAAACCAATACATTTGTCAAATATAGATTTTTCTTTAACTGCTTTGAGCAAAGTTTACATCAAATTAGTTTTACACAATATCCTGTTTAAATGTCCAAAGCATTGATTTTTTTCTAAAATTAATTGTTCTTTTCGCTATACAACAAATTACCAATAATTTAAGAAATGGTTAGCTTAATAATTTAAGAACATAAATCCGGTTTTGTGATTTCCAATCAAACATTTTTCAATAATTAAAAAGGTAAAATATAATATTTTCTCTGTGCCATATTAGCTAAAATAATTGAATTTTTGTAAATTGTATGTTTTAACTAGGCAAAAAACTGGTTTTTTCCATGTTGTGCAATAATTTCCATATTAAATTTGAGAAACATTTGTGTAAATATTTTACCAAAAATTTACCTTTTAATATAAAAAATATGTATTACAAATTTTACTTTAAAATACTTACAAGTACATATACATTTTTGACTTACTTTGTAAATACAAAATTTTATTTTTAGTTAGAAGATAACTTAATTGTAGGTTTTATATCATTTTACATAAAACACTCAATTTAGGAAACAGTATTAATTATAATTGACCTTAAGTATCCGCTTAATTGTCTTATCTGTTTTCGTTCTGTAAAACAAATACCAACGGTAGAAAAGATTACCAGCTTAATGACAATAAATACCATGCTATAAAACGTTTTTGAATTATGGATTTTTGATTAAACAATTAGCGGAATTATATGCACTAAGCCTTACAACAATTTATTGTGTTTTGAATAGACAAAAACCACGAAACTATAATAATTTTAGAATAAAAAAAATGACAACTGATACGGGCGATCGAAACATTTTTATGGAATTTAAAAAAAAATATTTTTAATATTATAAAAGATATTTTACAAAATTTTGTTTATTCGACTATAAGAAGCCGTGCAATAAAATTTGCTTTAAGACGTGAATCACAAAAGTTAAACCATTTATTACTAAAAAAACGAAAAAAATATAAATTTATGTTTTGTAAATAGACTGAACGACAACTGTTTTATTGGCGCTCTGTATACTTCGCTAATAAAACAATGATTTGCGATAAATCACTTGGTTACAAAAACAAGGTATGTGGACCTAATTTTTACAAACATTTACTTCCAGTAGTTAGAAAAAACGCCAACCCTCGATAAGTGATGTGTTGGTTTGGTATTAAGTGTAATGAACCTCTTAAATGGAAAATTATATCTGGTACCTTAAATAGTGAAATACTTGTTTCAATAATGTAGGATAGTTTTTATGATAAAATGCAGTACACTTACACGGGGGGGTCAATACTGTTTTTAGGACAGCGATTTATATCATATATCCAGAAAGGTAATGTCGTATTTATTTATCTAGGTTTACTTTATTTGTTTAATATTTACATTTAAACATTGGAAGGGCTAACATTTAAAAACATTTCTTTTATTCAATTACCACCTACCAGTCCGAACTTAAATGTTATTAAAAATGTATTTAGTGTGCTAAAGCGTAACAATAATGAGCATACTGAAATTGGAGATTTATGTAATTGCATTCAGTTTGTTTTTCAATATGTCAACAATCTCATCGACAGCATTCCAAACCTCCAAATCAAGAAGTTAAAAAGAAAAGCGATTAAATTAATTATTAAACATTTTGTGTTTTATTATGCAACCAATCATTTAGTAACTGTATATTTTTCATATTTAACATTATAGTTTTTATATCAATAATTTTACTAGTTTTTTTTAATTTTGAACAAGTTCAAATTTTGAATATTTTTTATATCAACAATGAATAATAATATTGCAATTGCATTTTATTTATTATATTATATTGTATAGTATATAGTATGATTGAACTAAGTTTTTTTATAAGTTATGTGAATGCTACAAATGCATTCGCTTAATAACTACGTTTTTAAAAGTAATTATTTTAGGTATTATATATATATCGCAATTTTATAGACATTCATATAAACAATTTTGATTTTTTTATATTAGACAGAGTCCAAATAACAACGATGACGTTTTACTAAACACACGTATAAAGTGAGTCAAAAAAGCGGTAAATGTAGCAAAATCCAACGTAAAATAAAAATTGAAAATATATTGAATTTGCTAAATATTTTTTAACATTTTTTTAGAAAATAATTTGTTTAAAAATAATTTATCTTATATTATTTTAAAAATGGACTAATTTGTATCTTCTTATGCAAGGATTTATTTTATTGTAAAATGATATATTTTTAAATTAAAAATGTAATAAAATTAAAATGCATTTTTTATCAATTATTTTTACAAATAAAATACATATTTTTATTCTATTTAAGTAAAAATAGTTAATTATTAACGTAGGTAATAAGGTCATATAATTTTTTTTAAATGTAGCTCATTAATTACATTTTTATATGTTAAATTATTTTTGTATTTGAAAAATATACACCAATATATTTTAAGAGTTAATATTATTATTATTGTTATAATAACAATAAAAATCATTATTATTATTACTAATATTATCAGTTTTATTTATTATTATTATTAATGCTATTATTATTTTTAATAATATTAATATCAGTATTGTTATTATTATTACTATTATTATTATTATTATTATTATCATTATCATTATTATTATTATTAGTGATAGTTGCATTACTATTATTATTAGTATTTTTTTATTACTACTTTTATTATTATTATTATTATTATTACCATTATTATTATTAATGTTAATAATATTATTAATTTTATTATGATTATAAATATGACTATAATAATAATAATAATTATTATTATTACTATTATTATTAATATTATTACTATTTATTACTGTTATTATTATTAATATTATTATTGCTTTATTAATAATAATAATAATAATAATATTACCATTTTTAATTTTATTATCAATATCATTATTATTGTAACAATTATTAATATTTATTTTTTTTATTACTGCATATTGTCAATTAGATTAACAGCAATACTTTCAAATTATCTAAGGTTACATAAAAACAGAACCAAATCCAATTTACTAACTAGTTATTAATCCCAACAAAAGCTTTTAATCTATTAAAAATAAAACTGCATCATTCGATATATTTTAGTTCCAACTTTGGCATTATTAAACAAATTGTCTCATTATCTTTACACTCTGTCACTGGTCCCCAAATCTGCATGTCCGTAATCAAAGTGCAAATACTTCTGATAATTCGTCGGTGTAATAAAAGCCAAATGTTTCGGTCGGTCGACTGGCTCAATATCGACATTGAAATCCAATTGACTGTTTCCCGATCCATTCATGTTCAAATGCTCGTACGAGTGAGAATGGACCAATTGTTTAGATTCATCGAGTAAGTTTGTAGTTGAACAAAATGTGGATTCTAAAGCAATACCGATTAGGGGGCGGCGGTTATTATTATTAATATTATTATCATTATTATTATTATCAGTATTATTTTTGTATAATAATAATAATTATTATTATTATTATTGGTGTTATTGTTAATAGTTTTATCATTATTTATTATTTTTTAACATATTGTTATTATTATTACTGTTTAAAATGGACGAATTGTTTAAATGCGTACAGTGTATTTGTAATTGAATTGAATTCTAAAGAAATTTAAATAGTTTTGGGATGTGTATAATGCCAATATGTTTTTGCATATAATGTTTGTTTTTTTATTTATTTCTTCTAAAATTTCTTGTAGTGTGTAATTTTAATGTTTGTGTAATTTAATTTTTATTGTAAAGCAAGCAACAAATTTTTAGTATTTCCAATTTCTAGTTTGTTTTACACTAAAAATCACTTTTCTACGTATTTCCTTAGCAATTATGTACATAGTTGATACTTAGAAATATTAAGATTATTAAAAATTGTGACTTTATAAGCGCTATTTAATTGTTCAAGATTATTAGTATCCCATTTAAGCTTTCCGTAACTAGTAGCTACGTTCAATAAATTTCAATTAAGAATGTTAATTTTAATCCAAATGCATTGTAATACAAAAAATTTTAAATAAATTAAAAATTATTTAAAGTTTACATTATTTTACTTTTTAAAATTAAAAAAATAATAATAATTTCATTTCAAAATTAAGCAATAAAATAAAATTGATTTTTTTTTAATTATTGTCCTGGGCATTCTATATGAATAAATAATATTCAATCTTACAAAGCAAATGTTGAACACTAATTTTGGTTTCAAATTTTAAATTCAATGTCTTATTTAAACCTCATCAACAAACGCAAATTTTTTCTATTAAATTGCTTTCAAAGAGTCATTTTCCAATTCACAAAATAAACTTTATTCTTAACAGTCTATTTATTGTTATTCGTCTATCGATTGAATGGATTTCAATGCAAATGCGTTTTAGTTTCAATGAACAATTATTGCATCCAAACATTGACTGATGCTGGCCAACACAAAACAAATTTAGCCAAAAATGTTAACAATTGAAATAGTTTCTAAATTTATTCGTACTACTTTGAATGGTTTACGAAAAACGTCTTTCAACAATGGAAATTTTAACAAAATCGAAATTGGACCCGCATTTAGTGGGCCGGTGGTGGAATTTGAACCCCGATGTCCACCCAGGTCCACCCCAGTCGAGTGTTGTACTGTTGTACCAGAAAATGCCAAAACACTAATTGTGTGTTATTCTTACTTATCTTACTTCCTTTCATTCATAATACCAACCTACAATATATTTATGCAATTTAAACCTAAAAAATTAATTATTTTTTCAATGTCAAACGTACTGCATTCGATTGGCAAATCAGGCTTTTGGGAATTTAATTTGTCAATGTAATGATCATCGACTGACCTGGTAACGTGATGAGTTGAAGTAGACATGCTAGTTGTTGTTCCAAGGTTGTTAGGCACATATACTGGTGAATGTGACCGAGGTAGACTTACAGTTGCATTGATGTCTTTAGACACACTACAAAATGTAATTATAAATATTGTTTTTTATTTATTTATTATTATTATTATTATTATTAAATGCCAAAGTAATCTAGTAGTACAGCACTGGACTCAGACTTAGGTGAGTGTAAGTATGGGTGCAACCACCAGAATCAAATTCAAGTTCTTGTTTGACTTTTTCTAAAATATCCATCTGATAAAAAATAATAATATATTAATAATAAGAAAAAGAAAAAGAAAAAGAAGAATAGTTATAGTAATAATAATAATAATAATATATGATAATAACATGGGTTCCAATCCCACCACTGGCACCAAAATGTGCTCCCACGTTTGGTCTTGTTAAAATGCCTACTGCTGAAAGATGTTTTCCGTAAAACGTTCAAGGTAGTAAATAATTTTTTTTAAATAAAATAATAAAATATTACTAAAAGTAATAATAATAACAACAATATATAATAATAATAGTAAAAATAATAATATGTAATAATAATAGTAGTAGTAATAATAATATATAATAGCAATAATAATAATAGTAATAATAATAATAATAATAATAATAATAATAATAATAATAATAACAAGCAGCACCAATAATTATTACTATTATATTATCATTATTATTATGTTTGTTTTAATAATTATTATTATTTGTTGTTTAACTGCCAAATTATCAATGTACAACACGCAACAGCCAAATGTATATTGAGACTAACATTAGATAAATTTAATATATTTTATTATTTAAATGGTCTTGCAAAAAATATGTTTTTAGCAAATCAACATTTAGTGAAGCTAAACAATGATTGGCAGCAAAATTTAAGCGCTTGTTTATTAGGTCAGAAGTCTAGCAGCTAAAAAACATTTTTACTCAAGCACAACAACAAATATAAACATGTAAGGTCTTCCCATTAATGCAAAAAGAACTGTGTGACTGAGCAAAAACTAGTTGAGATTTGTTGCAAGAGTTAATAAAAGTCATGAGTAAAAACGTTGGATTTTGTAATGATTGTACATACGGGAAAAACAGGTAGTAAATATGACACTTTAGGCACAGATATTATGTATTTTTTATTTAACAGCCACTTTATTAATTTATCATTTTTTGCTTAAATAAACCTCCATCACTTTGCGTAAAAATTAATTTATTATTTTTAAATCATAGTAGTTACATACCATTGTTTTGACTAATTATTTTTTAAATCTTAATCATCAAATGCAATTTTTTAGTTTAATAAAACATTAAATTAAAATTTAATAAAATTAATTATAAACACAATGAAACACCTATAGGAGAATTATTGTTTGCTATAATACTCTGTCATGATGTCATAATTGAAGAGTTTATTACTATTAAAAATATTTTTAACATAGGTATGTTGTGGATGTGTGTGTTTGTGTAGTTATTAATGCTAAATTAATTACATCATAATACATCATATATATATATTAAAAATTTTATTTTTATTTGCTAATTTGAATGTTTTACAAAAAACATCTTTTAGCAGCCAAACGTGGACCCACATTTAGTGTCAATGGTGCTATTTGAACTCATACCCATCCAGGTCCAAATTGAGTATATATATATATATACCAATTTTTTATGTTTGTGATTGACAAAAATATACTCAATGAATTCATTTCACAGTTTACGTTTGCTATTATTTTTATCTGGAATTACAAAAAGAGCCCAATGCTTTAAAAATAATTTTGTTGTTTTAAAAATAAAGATTATGTGTCATACAATTTTGTATAATTTAATATTATTATTCTTACAAACACTGAAATTTATTAAGACACTAAATTTGTATATTTGATGTATTCATATAAATTATTAGAAATAATAAGGAAAACACATTGTTAACTGCATAAAATATATATAGAAAACAAACTTAATTTAACACAATATAAATTAAAACGTTTGAATAAAACCAATCATTTTCAAACTTTAATTAAAATTACTGTAGTTATTAATCTTTTGCATTAAAAAAATGTTAAATAAACATAAAATGATTATTTTAGGTCAATTAAAAAGAAAGTATTTAATTTATTGATTTTATTGAAAAATAATAACGCCTTATTATGAACGAGACAAAATAGATTACAGACCATTTTAGTCTAATTGCATTTATTTTAAACACAAGTAATATTTATTTAAATATTTCAATCGATCTATTGTTAAATATTTTATGTTAAAAGGCATTTTAAACTGGTGGATATTTAGTAAACTCAACATTAGTGCCGGTAATGGGATTCCAACCTATGCTCACTGAAAGTGAAAGTTTATTATTTTGAGCACATGTGTTGTTTATGTTAAGACGACAAAGAACATTTCATAAAACCAGGCTTGGTGTATATAAAATAGTCGTGATAAATAAATTATGTTTCTGATTCAATGTTGTATCAAAATTAAGCGTCAGTATCATGACTCTAACTGATAACGACCAGGATATAAGTTTATTAATGTAGTAACTGTATTACTTGAAAGGGAAAGGTAAATATGATTTTAATCTAGTTGTATAAGACAACAATTATGTTAAAAGTTTAAAATGTTTGTCCACCTTATTTAAAGTCACACTGAAACAAGCTTAGAATTGACACATACAAAAATATTTTAAAAATTATCAATCTAAATTGGATTGATTAGTAATAATAATAATTATTATTATTATTATTGTTATTATTATTATTATTATTATTATTATTATTATTATTATTATTAAAATGCAGGTTTTTAGTAGAATGCAAAAAATGTACAACTTTTTTTGTAGATAGTAAAGTAAATAAAGGGACTGCTGTTAAAATAAAATAATCAATTTACTTATGCATCAACGTTTATATTGAGCACATCTATGTTGTACGAAAACATTAATTAAATATTATCTTAGCAGTATAAGTAAAATATTTTGTAAAAAGTTATACTTTATACCAATATAATTATAAAATTATGATTTAGGTCAAAAATAAAAATATTAACATTTAAAAAAAATAAAAAACAAGCGAATTAATTATTTCAAAACAACTTATGTTATAAAATAGGCAAACGTATATAAAAATATACATCTTAAATATTTGAGACGTTATTCATAGTTTGCCAAAATTTTCTCAAAGCGTTTATTTTTAAGCAACTAATTTACTTGTTTTTCAATTTTTTTAAATTGTCAAGATTTTTGTTTTTGACCTAAATTAGAAATTTATGGTATTATTGGATTAAAATATAAGTTTTAATAAAATATTTTACTTATACTGGTAAGACAATACTTAAAGAATGTTTTCATATAACTTAAATGTGCTCAATATAAATAAGTATTGTGCCGGAATGGTCTAACGCTACAGCGCTCGAATTTGTACCTCGGTGGGTATAGGTTCAAATCCCACCCACGGGCACTAAATTGCAGGCCCATGTTGAGCTTTCCTAAAATGTTTACCGCTAAAAGATGCGTTAGCTCGTCAAGCATGAAATAAAACAAATAAATAAAGCAAAAGCAAATTGATTATTTTACATTAATTTTAATAGCTGTCTGTTTATTTACGGTAGTTCACTGTTTATTTAGGACCTATTTTTAAGGTAAAGTTATCTGTAAAATTGATTTGATTACATGTATGATAAATTTGTGTGTTGTAAACAAAATTGTTTTTGTAAATAAAAACGTTTTGAGTTCATTTATGTTGATGTAATTAAAGAACAATATTAATAATAAAGATAATAATAATAATAATATCTTAAGTACTTCCGCAGAAATAACGTATAGCATAATTTATTATAGAACCTGCACTATTCACTATTTGTGAAAACTACATCAATTTTTAGTTTTAACGTTTACTAAACAATAAACACAGGTTGTTGATGCTAGTAATCCTGAGGATTTGAGTAATGCTTATAAAGTCTTAATTTCCAATGATGGTGATATTCCTGACTGTTAGTCCTCCACGTGGTGCATCCTGGACTAGGTGCCAACAGGCATCTAGACTAATAACAGCAGGGTCCGAGTGCACAGCGGTATAACTGGGCTTCCGCTACGGCGGGTGAGTGCGAACATACACCCAGGATACTTAAAAGGTATCTAAATGTATACGTATACCATATGTAGCCCTTGGGCTAAGGGAGATAACCCTGACAAAAAATCAGGCGGCCTCGTCAATTCTTGCGAACAGTGGCGACGTCACAAGGATGCCGTCTACCAGCCAAGAAACTTTGTTATTCTTCCACGTTTGTCTACGCTTGCCAAGCCATCGAAATCGATCGTTTTACATGTCGTATAAATATGGGAAATAATGAAGAGGTGACCACGTCATCAACCAAAATGAAAAAATAAATTATGTAGTAACATAAACCTCGAGTTTTAAGCAATGTAAGACTGTTATTTCATCCATCCAATAATTCTTGATAAAAATTTGTTTGCTAATTCTCTATTTAATTTTTCTATTACAACAACCCTTGTATACAATCTACATGCAATGTAAGTTGTTACAGTAATTTTAATTTTAATTCAACTCTATTGTAGCCCATTCCATGTCCGGTTGACAAAAGAGGAGGATTTGAGCACACAGTTCGCAACATGACTTCTGTAAAAAAAATTATTGCTAAAGAAAAAACAAGACAGCATTTTATTAAACTGCAAAAAAGTAAAAGCATAATTCCAATATGGAGAAATTCCAAATAGATTTTCAATCTTTTATATGGACGATTTTTATATATGGAACAATCTTGTTGTCCCATTCTTTTTAGAGGTTTTGAAATAAATAAACAAAAATAAAAATTATGCATAATTTATCAAGTGTTAAGTTAAAACTTGTGGATAAAAATTTTAATCTTTCTCCAAGCACTAAATGGTAGCAGTCATTTAGGGGGCACTTACTTGTTTATAATAATTGCTACCATGGGGAAAAAATACACTATAAATAAATAAAAGCAAACAAAGAGGGAGGAAATGTGTACAATCTACATAAACAAATGTCCCGAAGTCGGAAACTGCTAGACTTAAAACTGGATAATCAGTTGAAATGAAGTCTCATTGCACGTTCCCTAGTGCAGGCCTTCGTTTGGTTTTACCAAAAATAGTTACTTGTCGAAACGTATTTTTTGCAAAACATTAAAACAAGAAACAACCAAAATAATAATAATAATAATAATAAATTGAATGCCAAACTTACTCTTTTAAACATTCCAGAAAATTGTCTGACTCTAATGACATTGAATTGTTATTATTACTGTTATTATTGCTATTGCTATTAATTGCTGGATAATGATATAACTGCGACCAGGATTTTTGATAATGATGGTGTTCAATGCTAATTGCTTCCATTTGATTCAGTTTGGTTGGCATTAAAAGAAGCGAATGCGGATCTGGCTTTAATTGACTGTCTACCGACAGGCATACGTCGTTTACTTGGTTAGACCCACGAGGCAAATGAGCAGACTGCTCGAATTGATTATCCAATTCCTGTGTTGCAATATAAAACATGCTGGAAAAATAGTATAAACACGACCAACTATTGATTGAATAGAAAAATAGCAAAAAGGTGGAAAAATAATTGTAACTGACATTTTTACACTTAAACACTTTAATTGTGAATGGTAACGTAGTAGCCTCTTCCTAATTTCTATATTTATATAGCATAACAGGACGATTAACTCCGATGGTTGTATAATCATAACAAACGTTTTTTAATTGTTAAACGACATTCTTGTAACGACGCAATTGTTTCTAAAAAATAATAAAGTTATCTAATATTTTTGTTAAAATAATTATTTTAGCTTAACGGCTGCATACTGTATGCATATACTATATGTATCTATTTGTATGCTTATATCTATGTGCCAATTTAAAAGTTATAGCGCTGTGCACTCGGTCTCTGTTGTGTTAGTCCAAGTGCTTAGGTGCGCCTAGTCTGGAATGTGCGAAGTACTAAATAACAATTACAATATTGTGCTCGATTTGAACTTCAGTGAACATGGGTTCGAATCCCACCACCGGCCCACTAAATGCGGACCCACATTCGGCATTGTTAAAATGTCCCCACTGCTGAAAGATGCACGTTTCCTGTACAAACATTTAAAGTAGTAAAAATAAATAATAAAATAAAATAAATAGATCAGCATTGCTAAAAGAAATTGTGTAAATAATATTTGCATTCCGCATAATTTAGTCAATAAAATGATTTATGTTTAGTAATGTGCCTACAGACTAAAAAGTCTTTATTCTATAATGTCCAATTTCTAGATTAAATTAAAACAAATAAGAAAGAAACCAAATACAATTAAAACAACACAATTTTAAGCCATTAACTAGACAAAATTAGATAAAAAAAATTAAAATGAATGCTAAATAAATATGGATTTGAATTTCCATACCAACACTAAATGCGTGCCTTTGTTTGACTTCGCCAAATAACTCTGATTGTTGCACAACACTCGAGTAATAAAAACCAAACAAATAATCGATTAAATCATATGAAACAAATAAAATTTACTATATGATAACAAATCATGTCAATGTAAATATGCATTTGACTTTATTTCTTTATTTTCAAAAATGCATACTGCAAATAAATAGTAATATTTTGGGTTGCCATTTTGTTGCATAATTTTATACAGGGAAAAGCACTTTACTGTCTTATACCGCATATATATACAAAAAAGATTATTACAAAAACGCTTTGAAAAAATTTAAGAAAACAATAGATATTGCCTAAAATATTTTTAAATGTATAATTTTTATTATATATATATATATATATACATATTAAATAATATAATTTATGTTTAAACGATTAATGTGCTTGTTTTTTTAATTTTTTTTAATGTTAACGTTTTTGTTTTCGACTTAAATTAGAATTTTATAATGATAGTGGTATAAAATATTTTACTAATACTTGTAAGGTAATATGTAAAAAATGTTTTAGTACAACTTTGATGTACTTTATATAATTAAATAGTTTCACTAAAGTAAATGAATTATACTGTATTGATTTTGACAGCAGCTTGGTTACAATAAGTGACGGTTAACATGCGAAAATGGAAGTACTGTAATACTTTGTGATATTATGCTCTTGTTACTTATCTTAGACATATTTAACTATTACTAATACATACCTTAGATAATACTTTAGCATTACACATCAAGTAACATTATTTGTAAAAATAATTTCTAATTATAATATATAATAACATCCATTTTTGCAATAAAGCATAATACCGCCATTTGCTAATAGCTAAATCAAAAACACAATTTGTTAAAAAAGTAATATTATTGACTAAAATACATCAATATATAAAACAAATGTTACACACTTATTAATTCAGTATTTCAAATTTGAGCCCCAATTTTAATTACTTTTTATAACCTTTTTGAATACAAATTGACCAGGGTATTAATATAATCATTTGTAATATGATTGTGTATAACAAAATCAATTTTTTCCACTATCTACATTATCCAAGCCGTTAACCTCGCGTTTGACAACTCTGAAATTTCTTTAATAACATTCATATTTGAACTGTAGGGAGACAATTAAACAAAGATCAGCTTTTCATTTGTTATACTCTTTGCAGTATAAATACACAAATAAGATAGTAAATTAAAAGTTATACTAAAAACACATGACCTCTTTTGATCTATGAACTGGGGCGTTGTTAAATGCCCTGAGGCATTTTGTCTCAATTCGTTATTAAACATTTTTTTAAACTTTTAATAAATTCTCTGCTATTAAGTTTATTACTCGTACGGATACATTTTGGTGTTTGATTGTACTTCAAAGCAAAATATTCTTTAATGCAGGATGGGTGTGCCACTGTACGGATAATGCAGGTGTCATCAATAGGAAAATTTTCACCATAAATTACTGTCGAATTTTCCGTCCATGGTTCGTAGGTGATAGCACACTCGTCTGTAAAGTAAACCGATCTCCGAAAACACAATGGTTTATTATTCTACTTCTTAATTTACTCCACTCGTTTTGATCTATGTATACAACTCCACAGAGGTTTCCTAATTGCTTCCTTCAACAACAATTTTGCTAATTTCATGCGTCTTCTTACAATCAAATAAAAAATTTTTCTTTAGATTCATTGTTTTGTGTACATATAATTGTACATATTATTAGAAAATAATCATGAAGAAAAAAAATCGCTTTAAAATTATTTATACTACATTTTTAATAAAATGGAATAATAATTAGCGAATCAAATGTTTGGTGCAAATTTCTTTGTTAACATGTAGGCACGTATTTTTAAAATAATAATATTCTTATGTAAAAAAAACATGTATTTATTAAAATGTACTTTTTTGTCAATTAATTTAATAAATTTATTAAAAATTTAAACAATTGAAATTTTTCATTTCGAAGTAATTTAAGTTTGAATATTGCAGACAGTTATTGTTTTTATTATAGCAAATTTTTTAAAAACATTTTTTACAAAACAACTTTTTTAAATGTAAAATTATTTTCTTTTTTTAAAAAATGCTAACTAATGTATTTTAAAGACAAAAATAATAATTTTTATATGAATTCTTAACTGATTAGCTACCTATAGTATCTACTACATATATATATATATATATATATATATATATATATATATATATTATATATATATATTATACAAAACCCTTTTGCTTTAAGAATAAGCATGGGGCAATAAGACAACAATTACAGCAAAACAACAATAACAAAGTCTCGTTGGCATTAAATATTCTGCAAATCGAAGATTGCGCTTTCTTTCGGCTTTTACTCAACCTTGTCATCTGGTAACTTTGCCATCCAGAAACGTTGTTGTTTGCCGGAATGACGTCATCTTTCATTGTTTCCGCAGCAGTATAATTTTTTACAGATGCCAGGTTGCCAACCTTGCGCTCAAACCCTCCTCCTTTATCCAGGCTTGGGACTGGCTAGATTAATCATTCCTAATATATATATAATTTTGATACATTTTTGTAAATTTCTATGTTATGCAGTCATCGTTTGTGAGGTTCTTTCCAAAGCGCACTAAGTGTTGGTCTAAATAGAAATTATCCTTAACTGGATTACCAGTAGTTGACTATCCAATAAACTAAGGTACTTTTGTTAAATGCGAAAAATAGTGTACTGTATAGGTGTGCATTATAATCAGCAACAAAATACATTACCAGCATAATTACCATATTCATAAATAAAAAAGTGATTTTAAAAACACGAATTAGTTCAATTTAGTCGATAGTTGTTGCGAAGAATAAAAAAATAACAGACAACATTTCCATGTTCCATATCTAGTCATTTATATTTTGGTAAATTGTTTTCTAAATTGTTTCATTTATCATTAGTACAAAGCTAAAATTTGCAGTTCTACGTCACAACAATCTATTTTTTTCTCAGTATGAGCTTAGAAACAATGACAGAGGATTCGTTATAAATTGTACATACAACAACCTATCATTACTATTATCATTACAAAATAACAGTAACAACAACAACAACAATCCCATAATACATTCATTTTAGTTGCGTCTTAGTCAATTTTTCTGTAATCTACCAACTTCTATTTTGTCATCATTAATTGTCTATTCCAAAATCCGTTCTTGTTGGTCATTTAAGCGGTAAACGTAAAATTTAACCAAATAAGTTTTTTATCCTATTAAAAATTTTTGCAAAGCAAAAATTAAGCTTTCTTTCGACTTTCAATCAACCCTGTCATGTGGGTTGTGATATCACCTATTTGACGTTGTTTTCCTAAATGGATTCCTCTTATTGTTTCTGTAGCAATAAAGACTTTAACAAAAGCCAGGTTGGTGATCTTGTACTTAAAACTTTCTTTATCCAAGCTTAGAACTGGCTAGATTAATTCTTTTTTTTCTCTATCTTTATACCTAATTAGTCAAGCAGATATGGGTTGATACTATTTTTTTCGATTAATTGAAAATTTAGCCTAAACTTAACAACCCAAATTATGTAGTTTATTAATTTAATTTATACAAGTTTTAAATTAAATCATAATTAAATCTGTCGTTTGATCAATGCAATTTTTTTTAATTAATTTCATTATAATACTGTCATATGTAGTCGTTTCTACGGTTGCTTAAATGTTTTACAGAATGTTTTACGGGAAATGCATTTTTCAGCAGTAGACATTGTAGCAAAGCCGAACATGAAACTACTTGAACCTGGCTGAGAATGGGTTTAAAACGCATCACCGGCACCAAATGCAGGTTTACGTTCGGTTTTGTTAAAAACATTTACTGCTAAAATGTTTTCCATAACACATTTAAAGGGGTGGTCTAGCGGTAAAGCGCTCAAATTTGAACCTCGGTGGGTATGGGTTCGATCTTACCACCGGCACTAAAATGCGGGCCCACATTTGGCTTTGCTAAAATGTCCACTACTGTAAAACATTTTAAGCAATAAACATTTTTAAAATATTATATATATATATATATATATATATATATATATATATATATATATATATATATATATATAGTAGATAAACAAGCTGCTGTCAAAATCAATACAGTATAATCCATTCGGATTGGTGACACCATTTAATTCGATAAAGCACATCTAAGTTGCACAAAAACATTTATTAAACATTGTGTTAGCAGTATAAGTAAAATATGTTATAAAAACTAATATGTTGTACCAATATCATTAAAAAATTCTAATTTAGGTCAAAAACCAGAATACTGACATTTTAAAATATTGAAAAACAAGCAAATTAGTTACTAAAAACAAATTATATTATAATATATATATACATATATAAAAATCGATAATACAAAATATATATATTTTTTAATATGTTGAGTAAATAAAATATATAAATTTGTTTTAATGTTCAATTGTAATGCTACCTTGAACAGGTACTATTTCAACACCATTACAATAATTTTGATATTATTACATCTAAAAATATTTAAACTTATTATTTGTTAAAGAATATTATAAAATTAAGTACAAATATTTGTCAAAGTAAAGTAAACCTGTAATTGTATAAGGTAGCGTCAAAATTTGTAAAATCTATTATTTTATATTAAATGCTAGATTTTAACGTGATACTCTAGACTATTGTACAATTAACCAAAAATAATTCTCTCGTTTATATTTTAAGAAGATACTATAATGTTTATTATACTTTCAAAATTAATATATTTTAGTCATATAAAGTACAAAATCTTTAACTAAAATAAACGTTACATTTATACAATTGCCTCCAGACAACACAAACCTTAATGTAATGTATAATTTAAAAATTATTTTAAAATAGAATACAAATAGTTTAAGAAATAAAAATGTTCAATTAAGAAAATTGATTATGTGATGCAAAACCAAATTCCACAACATTGGGTTAAAATATGTAAAAACCACTGGCTTAAATACTTTGATAAAATTAGAGAAAGTAATGAATATTACCTAAATTATTAAAAATGTATATCTTGTGTTATCGATTTTTATATATGTATATATATATATTATAATATAATTTATTTTTAGTAACTAATTTGCTTGTTTTTCAATATTGTAAAATGTCAGTATTCTGGTTTTTGACCTAAATTAGAATTTTTTAATAATATTGGTACAAAATATTAGTTTTTATAACATGTTTTACTTATACTGCTAACATAATGTTTAATAAATGTTTTTGTGCAACTTAAATGTGCTTTATCAAATTAAATGATGTCACCAATGCGAATGGATTATACTGTATTGATTTTGACAACAGCTTGTTTATCTACAGTATATATACACACATATATATAATATATAATTAGTCAAGTTGTTTTTAATTTCTTTGTTTCATTTTTTTCTTGTGTCTAATTTCATTTATTTTTATTTTATTTTATTTTAAAACACTGGCTACTTTTTAAAATTCCAAACATGTAAATTTTTAGTATTTTAAGTAAACCCTTTGTTTGTAATCCAAAGTCACTATCTATGTTCAGAACTAATTGAAATTGTAGGAAAAGCTTTCCATATTTTGTTTATTTAGTAATAAAGCCTGTAATATTGCTGTTGACACACGTGTAAGTATTTCTCGTTTGGAACTGGCATTCTGATTTACACCACTGTTAATTTATGTGCAATTTTGTGTTTTATTTTCAAATTAAAAATTAATTTAAAGACAAATTCTATAAAAACGGACTTGGAAATTTTATTACTGATGCGATTTTGACAGGTAGCACCACAAATACTCGAAAGGGTATTTTGAGAAGTTTGGTAGAGACATTGATGGTCGCCTTGTGCAAAAGTAGCTGTTTGCAACACATACTTTGAATAGAGCTTTTTCTCAAATTAAAACTTATTTTCTAAAATTCCAATTAGTTCTCAAAATAGATAGTAACTTTTGGATCATCCTGTACATACTGAAATTATAAATGTTTGTAATTGATATAAAATATTGTTTCCGTTGTATAGAAAATCATTGACCAATTGTAAACATATAAGATTCAACTAAATTAACTAAATGTAGGTTGAAAGATTGAAATAAAAAAAGAATAATTTTTAAATTATTATTTAGGCGTTGTCCATTAACCGTTGACAAATATTTGCAATTATTAATTTATTTATTTATTTAAAAAAATTTCATTTTCAAAGGATAAAATTTGTGTAGCTTTGTTCTAAAAACGAATTTCATTTATTAAAATGTTGTATTGTATATTGTCAAAAACAAGATTACACAACTGTCCAATAAATTTATTAAACATTTTAATACGACCTTAATTTTTAATTCCACATGAAAATGAATTCATTTCGTTTATTCTCATCAGTTACAAACATACTAGAAAATGGTTACAGTTGACATTTGAGTTCAAATTAAACACAACTCGCAAATATACACAAACATGCACATTGAATTACGACCAAGTTAAGTTTAATATATGCAGTTACAATCTGTTTTGTTTGCTTAATACAACAGAAACATGCTATTCTCTTAAAGCAATAAATATTTTAAAATCTGAATATTTAGTAAAGTCAAGTTGGTAAACCTCAATAAATACGAAATACAATTAAAACAATTGAATATTTGCTTTACTTTTTTTAAAACTAACTATTCAACGACAAGCATATTTAAAGCTGTTCAACGGAAGCCAAATAGAAAGTCCTACTTAAGTTAGTTTATTATCATCACCATTATCATCATCATTTCCTTTATTTAAAACGTTTTAATACTTCAATTAAAGTCATTTCTAGCCGTTACGCAACTAATAGATTTTTTCTTTGTCATAAAACACTAGTTAAAATGTCACTTTTTTAGAAAAAACATAAATCAAAATTCTTTAACTACCTTTCATTAATTACAAGTTCGAATAACTTCTCAAATTCCCGTACAAAAGGGTTGTCAAATGCTCATTGAACTTGGAGGAATAAATAAAGTTTCTTGGCTAAAAAACCGCTTCCTTGCGACGGCACCAGTGTTCACAGAAATTGACGAGGCGATCTTCTATAGGGTTGATACCTGCTGATGGATTCACAAGCCTAATCACCTACATATGGTAAATAGTTATCTTGAGATACCTTTCAAGCATTTTGTTTTTTATTAACTCTACCGTTGGAGAAGGAGGACCGTTAGATACAAAACCAAATAGAGAAAATGGACCAGAAACAGCAATCGTTTATTAAAAAAATAAAAAGCTTAAAAAGGAAAAAACTATTTTTAATATTTTACAATAAACATTTTTAGCAGTGGACACAAGGCAATTAAATTTATGTTTATCCAAGTTTCAGTCGAGTACTGTACAGCTTGACTACTCCGGTACTACTCCAAAGGACGCGGTTTAAAAAAATAATAAAACTGGAATCATTGTATTGTACCTCCTCATGGAAATCTTTGGTAGTAAACAAAATATTTAATTTTTTTTAAAAAGACTAGAGTGCAATTATGTAAACTAGAATATGTTGTCGGCACGCGATGTTATTTAAAGCAATGTTTTATTTAAACTTCAAATATCTTGAATGTTAATCATCCTGAAGATTTGATCAATGCTTATAAAGTCTCAGTTTTCAATTACGGTAATATTCCTTACTGTTCCTCTTTTGTGTGGTACATCGTGGATTAGATCCCATAGTCATCTAGACTAATAACAGCAAGGACCGAGTGCACAGCGGTGTAACTGGGTTTTTACTGAATCACTGTTCAATGAATAGGTGCTAGCATACACCTAAAATGCTTAAAAGATATTTCAAGTTATCTATTTACTATATGTAGATAATTAGGTTTGTAAATTGGTCAACCGGCGTCAACTCTATAAAAGGTCGCCTTTTCAATTCTTGTAAACACTGGTATTGTCGCAAGAAAGCGGTTTTTAAGCCAACAAACTTCATTTATTCCTCCAAGTTTATCAGACAATCTTTTTGTATAGGAATTCAAGAAACTATTCAAACTGGGAATTAATAAAGATGTGGCTCTACCACCAACTTATGTTATACTATCTTTTGTCTTCACAACAAACAAACAAACAAATATACTTTTGTCAAACGTTGATTTTGATCAGCCAGCCTTTGTAGCAAACCGGACAACTGTTCGTTGCGTGTTTGCAAAGACTCCTTTTCTTCCATCGTTCGAAACACTTCCGATTCGAGGTTGTCCAATTTGTTTCTCAAAACTGACAGATGGCTGTTCGATTGAGTAAAAGATGCGTCTTGTCCAACCGAATCTTGGCGGTCTGTATCAAAACACAAAGTTGCAAATAACCGTATTAATATAACAAAGCAAATGTTGTAAACGTGTGGAACATTTTCAATACCAAAAATAGAATAATTGGATCCGTGGTCCCTTAAACGGGATCTAGTCAATTAACTATTTGTTTCTCTTTTTCCCTCTTCTGTGCACGGTTTTTGTTTTTGGTCCGTTTATTTCCATTTTGTTTATTACGTAACTTGGATGGGGAATTGTGCGCTTCACTTAAGGGACACGTCATAATTATTTTATTCAACCAAATTGAAATATAAAGGTTAAACGTTTTAGCGTGAGTTTTTTACTATCGGATGGCCAGTGTGTTCCAGCGGTAGAGCGCTCGACTTGGATATGGGTTCGATCCCTACCACTGGTACCATATGCGGGCCCAAGTTTGGTTCTGCTAATGTCCACTGTTGAAAAATGGGTTTCATGTAAAACATTTAAAGTAGTAAAAATAATAATAATAATAATAATAATAGTAATAATAACAATAACAATAATAATAATAATAATAATAATAATAATAATAATAATAATAATAATAATAATAATAATAATAATAATAATAATAATAATAATGTTAACAATAATAATTATAGTAATAATAGTAATAATAATTTTGTCGTAAACCTTTGACTGGCTAAATTGTTTTATATTTGATATTCTGTAAGGAGACTTTCCAATTACATTTTAATGCAGCATAGAATCAGCTGTGTTTCTAATTGTTTCAACATTGTGTTTGTTGAGTTGTCTAGGCTCAAAAAATGCCAGTTACTTGTGATTAATTTTTTCTCTGTCTTTTCTAGAGATTACAGCTTTTATAACTAAGTCGGCAAAGATACCTGAAGCACTAGACTCAAATCTGGATAAGTATAGGTCTGAATCCAACTACCGACACTAAATGCAGACTCTTGTTATTCACTATTTAAAATGTCTATTTTCTGAAAACATTTTTTATTCAAATATATAGCAATTATTTTATTAAATCATTACATCCATTATGCATTTTTTTTAAATTCCATTAGACTTTAAATGCTTTAACGCCATACCGTTTACAAATCTCTTACTTACAATTAATTGTGTGAATTTATTACCAAAAATTAAGACTTAGTTAGATTGTGGCACAAAAACATTGCTTTAGATATCGATGTATTAACATATTATAGCAAAAATATAATTGCATCCAAACTCGTTTTGTGCATATCAAGGTACAATTATAATATTAATTTGTTATTTAAGCCCTTTTCTAAAATCAAATAAATTGTTAAATATATATTAACAAAACACAAAACGTGTACATATAATTAGATCGAATTACCAAGAATTTATAAAATATGTCTAGATATTTTTAAAAAAAACAACCATAAAAGTAAACAAAATATTTATTTCATGTTTGCATAAATACTATTAAAATTAAAATAAATCACAATAATACATTACAAAAACTTAAAATATATCCTTAACAAATTGAATGAATATTTTATTATATTATTTAAATTTTAGTGCTCCACTATTTTACAAAAATATATTTTAGTAAGTGGATAATAAGCAAAGCCCTGGCGGTGATGAAACTCAAACCTATAATTACCCATATACTGATCAACTTTACTTGCTAAAGCGGTAGTAACGTAGTAAAATTTGGGGACGCTGAGCAATTAGAATTAATCAGATTCCCTATAAATAATAAATTTACAGGATCAGTTTCAACCACCTGTAACTCAGTGGTTAATGCATTAACCTGACACCAGATAAAGCGTGGGTTCAAGTTTATGTGTGTGTAAAACTTGAAAGATATGCGCTAAAACCAAATAGATTTATTATTCAAGTGAATCTGACAAGTCTAATAAAACTTCTTAAATAGACAAGAGTTTTAAAAGCACTACCGTCACCAATTTCAAAAATTTTATTTAGCTGCACTAAAATTATACATTTATTTAAACATATTTTTAGTAGACGCGGGAATAAATATAATAATATAATTCCAAACAAAAATATAAAGTACGAAATACATTCATAATGAATGTGTAAAATAATTTTGTCTTACAAATTACGTCTTCTAATAATATGGATGCATCAAATAAATTGCACAATACAATGCAATATCTGGTTGTTGACTACATACCCGCTGCAACTTCATCGTCGTGTAGCGGATTACTTTTTGTGCTCATCAAAGTCGCCGCTCGATTACGATGGACGTTTTTAAATTTATTTTGAATTCCCAGCATCTAAAATGCATTAAATAAATTTTATATTAAATATTGTCTACATTGAATATATTTAAATTTATTTTTTTTAATATGGTAAAAATGTTTTTAGTCAATCTCGCAATGGACAAATATCTCTTGTACCACGTTATTAACAGTACAACATTGATACAATTACATTTTTTATCTTGTTATCTTTTAGTAAATAATACTTGTGTTTTTTTATCTTGTACAAAAAGTTATCCTATTAAACATTATATACATAAAAGCCGTTTTAAAATATAATAAATCATTATCAAACTAATTGATAACAACATAAAAGCAAATAAATCAATAAATTGACTGCAATCTAACCTGTTTTCGCGCATTGCTCAGAGCAATCCGATTGGTTACTTTGTCACATTCGACAGCATTCAGTTTTTGGTCGCGCAGCGCAGATGCTAATATTGTTATTGTTTATTTAGAAAATAATTATTTTAAAAATTTTTAAATTTTTTTTGAGTAATTGCAAAAACAATTCTTTTTAGAAAGTAAACATTTAGTTTTGTTAAACAGGAATTTGCATTTACAAAAAATGTTCATTCATCTTTCATTTTGGTTGGTAACGTGATCACTTTTTCATTAGTTCAAGATTTGCACGGCTTATTAAACGATCGATTTTGCTTAGTTGATAAACGTAACAAAAGTAAAAAAATAATAAAGTTTCTTGGCTGGTAGACGGCATCTTTGTGACGGCACCACTGATTACAAAGATTGACGAGGCCGCCTGATTTTTTGTCAGAGTTATCTCCCTTAGCCCAACGGCTACATATGGTAAACGTATACCTTAAGATACTCCTTAAGTATTCTGGATGTATGCTCGCACTCATCTGCTGTAGCGGAAGTCCAGTTATACTGCTGTGTACTCTGACTATGCTATTATTAACCTAAATTCTTGTGGGTATTTAGTTTAGAATGCACCACGTAAAAGAAGAACAATCAAGAATATCACCATTATTGGAGATTGAGTCTTTATAAGCATTACCCAAATCCTCGCAAACATTAACATCTCTTGACATCTCCAAATGGAATTCAATGTTTTATCAATCAGAAACATTATTTTTTGTTTTCATTGTTTAAATTTTCTACAAGATACATTTTTTACCAATTGAACTTATAGGAAAAGCAAGCGAAGATTTTCGTTTAGTGGCACTGAAACCCATACTGACCCCGTTTTCACTCCAGCACTCTACTAACTCCGACACTGTCAATAATCAATTTTTTACACTTTTGGTTTAAAGTAACATTATACACATACTGGCTTTTTTTGTCGGTTTGTTATTTTTTACAAAATAAGACGTATAAGCAATAACCATTTTCTGTCAGCAAGAAAACGTGATTTTTTATGTGAAATCATGCAACTAAAGATTTTTAAAACGTGCATATTTTTTGAAAAAGCAGTGCCAAGTTGGCTCAACAAAAAATTAAGTTTGATAGGTTACAATTTGGTGCAATCATACTTTCAATAATAATATCATGGCTGTCATCTGCTAGATATTATTGCAATTAGACAATGAATGCTGTTTGATCAAATTGTATGCTTACCGTCTGAAAAACCAGTAAAAATTAATAAAAAATGATTAGAATGATTTACAAAAACTTGGCTAAAAGCCGTTTAGAATAATCTAATTGAAATGAATGTGACATGGGGAATTAAGCAAAAATGTTAGCATTAAGTCCAAACAAGTGGCACATTCTTGATGCCCGATCCACCTTATATTGCGTTGTATCACAATGCAATTATTGTATTGTGTAAGCATAAAATCCCAAAAGTACTCTAGACTACAACATTATTATATATTTCATGAAGTTAAATGATTATGTCAGTTTGTTGAGAAATTTTATTATTTTTCAGTGTTTATTGCACAATAAAAATAAAAAGTTTACATTTATTTATTTTTCTCTTTTTTTAAATTTTATTTGTGCTATTTTAAATATTTTAAAAAAGACATTTTTTAACAGTAAACAGTTGAGTGAAGCCAGACGTGGGCCCGCATTTGGTACCCATAGTAGAAAATCAAGCCAAGATAGAAGACAAACAGTCATGAATATTACCATCATTGGAAATTGAAACTTTATAATCATTACTCAAATCCTCAGAATCATTAGTCAGCGTAGTCTTATAGTATATTATTAAACTCAAACTTGACTTGTCATGGATTGGAGTACCATTACGGGCACTTTGGCCTTGCTGACATGTCCACTTGCTAAAAAATGTGTCTTGTATTCATTCATTTATTGTGGTTAGTGACGTGGTTACTTTTTATTATTTCTATACTTATACAGCATAGTAAGCAGTTGACTCCGTCAGTGACAAACGAAATATGCTTCAGATTTAGTTCTTGTTTTTGTTCGAGGACTCATTACTAATTTAGGCAGTTTTTAATAGTGCATTTTCGAACATCGATTGTTTCTTACGCACAACGGTGAAACGGGTTAAAACGGAATTTGCAATGTAGTTACGTATTTTATATACAATATTGTTTATAAATTAATAAATTATTATCCATGTCAGTTTACAAATCAATCGATGTATTTCACTGTATCTCTGGTCGTTTCTGTATCATTAAATATTAGTTGTAAGTATACACATTTTTGTTACTTTAATCCAATTATTAAAGATAAATAGACAATATTTTTACTTGTTTTAGACATTTTTAAAAACTACCTATAATACTGGTACAAGTTTAAAAAACTGTATGTATAACACTGAACAAGTCTATTTATAGTAACTTACCCGTTTTTAATAAAAATGGCGTCTCTTTAGTAGTTTTTGCATTACGATAAATCCATGTAGAAGGCATTTTCGAATTTTTTAAATGTTTAGCATCTGACTGAATGACCGTGTTTGTTTTCAAGTTAGGTTTGTGATTTTTTGTTTTCTTGGAAAGCTGTTTAATTAGTTTATATTATTATGTTTGTATTATTTTAGAGAAACAATTGTATTTAACAAATGCTATAGCATAACCGTATTATAGGCACAATAAAATAAACAATTTTTACAAAATTAAAATTTTTAAATATTTATTATTTTAAAAAATAATTAATTAATGCAGGTTCTCAACTGATTTCGCTAAAGTGCCTTCTTATTTAAAAATGCTTTTGTAAAGCAAGTAACAATAACAATTATTGTTATTATTATTATTATTATTATTATTATTATTATTATATCTACTAAGTTTGTTACATTTTAGTTCCAATTAATAATAATCAACTATCATGACACTAATCTTGCGTTTAACAAATATAAATATTAGATGTTAAATAATATTTCAAAAATATAAAAACAAGCACATAAACATTATGTAAATTGCATTTAATAATTACGTTTATACAAGTGTTAGTAGTAATAATAGTAATAATAATAGCAATAATAATAATAATTATTATTATTATTATTATTATTATTATTATTTCAAGTGTTAAAAATATTTGACAATAAATGTTAACAAACAGAAAGACAGTTCTATGGATTGTTTTTTAAGTTAACGTCAAACAATGTAGAAATGCTTGCAACGGTTTGAGTCCAGAATGCACTATATATGGAGAAATGTACATTCGTAGAAATTGAAACTGTTTGACCTAATTCTTCAATATTATTTGCATTCCGATTAAGCCAAAAGAACGCAATAACAAATGGTAAAAAACAAAATGACATGCAATTACTTCGTTTAAACAGCTACCATATTCCATTTTCAATGTATTTAAGTTGTCCTTTTGTTCTTCAACAACTTGCAAATAATAATCGCGTTCCGACATGACATTTGCCAATTCGTTGGTTTGGAGAGCTTTAGAGAAGAATGGGGGGAAATGTTTAAATCAATCCATTGTTACGTAACCAACTCAAACAATATTAATCTTAATTAAAGTTTTATGTGTTTCACACTTAAACTTTTTGTCCTAGTAAAGTAAAATTTTAATTAACAAATTATAAATACATAAGTTCGAGTACTGCTGTCCGCTTGTTAACAAAATATTTTCCGTAAAACATTCAAACCGTAACAAACAAATAAATAAATGTAAGCTAAATTAAAAAATAAATTATTATTATTACAACTATTATTATTATTACTATCACTATTATTGTTATTATTATTATTACTATTACTATTATTATTATTGTTTATATTATTATTATTATTATTGTTGCTATTATCATTATTATTATTATTATTATTATTATTATTATTATTATTGTTAATCATTATTATTATTATGTTTAACTCTGATCCAACGCTTGTTTAAAAAATAAAAATTAGGGGTTCGAGTTTTCTTGTCTACTTTGAAACCATTTGGAAACACTATAATTTTCAAAAATAAATGAATAAATATTTTATAAACTTTCTTGCAAAAATGTTTACTTTTAATAACCATTCGACCTTTTAGTTTGGTATAAGATAATATTAAAGTTTTCGTTTGTTACTAACGGTAACGTTTAGTGCAAATGCAATGTGACCGATTAATTTTAAGTAGTATCAATGTTTTTAAATATAATGCAGCAAAATAGCTAAAAAACGATAATTTGAATAACAATAAATTAAACTATCTCTCCTCTATCAAGTATCGAACATTTTTATATAAAAATTATTTTTTATATAATTTTTATAATAATAATAATAATAATAATAATAATAATAATAATAATAATAATAATAATAATAATAATAATAGTAATAATAATATTATTATTAATAGTAATAGTAATAATAATAATAATAGTGATAATAATAATAATAATGATAATAATAATAATAATAATAACAATAATAATAATAATTGTAATTGTAATAATAACAATATTAGTGGTAATAATAATATATTAGTTATCCAGTGTTAGTAAAGAATATTCCACATAATTATCAACCATTAATGTTCTGGACAGAACCTCATCCAATTAAAAAACAATTTGTTTTAAACAAAGCACTAAGTTTTTTTTTAAAGTATTATTTATTCGTGTAAAATGTAGCAATTTTTTAAACAATGGACATTAATTGTACATAGTAGTATTCATACAAAATTTAATGTCTAAATTAATAATTAGAAATTATGAATCAAATAAACGTTGCATAATGCAAACAACCAGCAGCATGCATTTTAATCACGTGTGCAAATAGTTCCATTTTAAAGATAAAGCAAAAAATACTAATTTTTTTAATAAACGTACACTTGTATATGTGTATGTAAAGCCATGATAAACTTCAACGTAATATTCTACGGCATTGAACAATTAACAGAAGCAGTGCTTTAGTCCGTATGTTAGAAAAGATAACAATTTTTATTGTGCTTTTAAAATCTATACATTTTGTCAACGGGATATGGAACCATTTACGGTGGGTAGACAAGTCACAGCAAACAGAACAATATTATTTAAACAAATAAATAATTACTCAATCAATATTTATTGTGCATTGCATTATTTCAATTATATTGTACAAGTTTTTAATATTTATGTATTCCAATGAAACAATTTTTGCATACAAATGTGCATTTATCTAGAAAAAAACGGTTGTCAATGCTCATTTTAGTTGCATTGTAACTATATATTGATAATAAATAAACGTGTACATTTTTCTAATATTATGTATTTATTAATATAGGCTTTTATACGTTAACAAAACATACGTATAAACATACAGAGTCTAGACGAGCTGCTGTCAATAAATTTAAACGCAATAAAGTTTTGTTTTAACAAAGCAATTATTTTGCTTTCACATTAATTAATTATAATTAATTAGTTAGTTAACGTTTCACAAAATTAAAATATTTATGTTTTTGGATTTGGATTTGGATTTGGATTTGTCGAATAAATCGTAGTCAACTAAAAATTAACATCAATTGTAAATAAAATTTATGTAAAAATTAAATGAATTAAGTAAAATAATTATGCAACTATAACTTTAAACGTAATATTTTTTTATTTTGAATATGAGTGTGTATATAAACAAAGAAACGTGCGCAAGTTAACATTCATTGATAGTAAAATAATTTATTTAAAAACTATTATTATATATAAAATTTGAAATAATTTAATGTGTAAAATAATTAAACAAAAACGGTTGGCACTTAAAAATAATACTTTGCTTTATTGATCTAATAAATTTTTGTTATCTTTTATTTTGAGAGCACACTTTAAAGAAGTATTGTACAGCAGTCATGTTGTAATTCTAATTAGTAAAAATAACAAAACAAATAAAAATTGCAATAAACCTAATTAATTTAGTTTGAATAAAGCATACATGTTAAAATAAGCACTTAAAAAAGTGTGCATTTTTAAAAATAAAATGAGTTTAAATCAATGACGACTCTATGTAGATTATCAGCAAGTGTACAAAATAATAGCTTTATGATTACAAAAATAAAATTTTAATAACTGTTTAATGCAGTATTGATATTTACATAAATATTTTAAATTATTTAATTTGTATCATTGGAAAAAAAGGAATACTTGTTATTTTAAAATGTGGTAACAGCATTTATAAAGCTTTTATTAATATTATGTAATAAAATAACAATATGTTAAACTTTTTATTATGTATAAAAATTAATTGACACGTTGTTGAAGATAAGGTTGATTTACGAAAGTGTAATGTGTATTGTATGAATGTTGAACAGTGAATTTTAGAATTATTTCTAATGTAGATGTTATCAAGGTTTACATTTTTTTATAAAATATATTTTAAATATATTTTTCTCAAGAAATATAATAAAATTAAGTGTAAAAATTTATAAAAAAATATGGAGTAATTAGTAATTGTTTAGGTAGCACTAAAATTGACAAACATTGTAGTATATTAATAAATCTCAAATTACAACGTAATACTTTAAAGCATGTGACATTTAATAAAAACAATACTTAAATGTGTATGTTTAAAAATATAACAACTTTAACAACAGTTTTAAAATAAATGTATTTTTTTATTTATATAAAGTATAAAATCATTGACTTGCAAAAAGTTTACATTGCAGACAACACAAACCTTAATAAAATTTTAATAATTTTAATTTTTTAAATATAATGCATATGGCTTAAAACATTTTTAACATAAAATTAAGAAAATTGATTTTGTAGTGTAACACTGACATCTACAACATTAGGTATAAAAACGGGAAATTCATATCTTCAAAACTTAGAGGTAATTATGGAAAATAATAAATATTAATTAAGATTTAAAAAAAGTATAGTTTTATTATTTACGTTTGTATATGTATACATATTTTTAAGCAACCAATTTGCTATTTTTTCACTTCAATTTTTTACGTATTAGAATAAATACATTGGAAAAAATATTATCAAATCCAAACGCACCTAATTCATTCCTCAACGTATCTACATAACATCGATATTTGTTTGTCCTCTCCTCATATTCTTCTAAATGAGTTTTAAATTGTACAATCTGCTTGTTCATCTGTTTGAGTTCGGTTTTGAACGTTTTACTTATTACCAATTTTCTGGTCACTTCGTCATTCAAATAGTGAACAATCTATAAAAAAAACATTTATTTCAAATGGTTACTTAAAAGTTCGAAAAGTTCTAAAGAAGTTACTGTAAACAGTAAAAACAAAAACACTTAGATAAATAGCTGTTTTTAGAATATAAAAACAAAAAATGTTTCAATTAATAGTATACCTTTTGATAAAACAATATTTTAATTATATTTATCATTCCCCTAAAAACGTTATAGCCAATAACGTGATTAACAGAATTAAACATTTCTACTAGATACAATTTTAAAACACATTTCCGAATTTAGATACGATATCTATAAATGTGGGGAAAATATTTTCAATTTTATATTTTTATAATTAAAATACATTATATTGTACTTTTGAAATAACAAAATAATTTTAAGGTTTAGAAAAACTTTTTTTTAATTTACTATCATATAAAGAACAGCTGGTTGTAATACTCAAACTTTTATTATTTTGAAAAAGTTAATTGCTTTAATTTTTAATATAATTGTCAATTTCTTAAAATTATTTTGTATGTACAATTATATTTGAATAAATTTTGTGAACAATAAGTGCATACACATAAATAAATAATTTTGCATTATGTATTTTATTAATCAATAATTATTGTATAAATAATTTAAAAATAAACGTTTGTTTAAAAAATTATACAAAAACATCAAGTAATTTAAACACAAATTTAATTTATCTAATGTCTAAAATTTTAATTTACCAAAGATCATTTTTGCTGTTATCTAACAAAAGTCAAGGTTTATTTTTAAACCGCTAATTAATACAAAAGTTAAACTTTATATAAAACAGCGTAAAAATCTACAAAATAAACGTGTCTAGTCCTAGTAGAAGGGATTACTCACTTGCTAAACTGGTAATAACGTAGCAGTATTTGAGGATAAGGCACTGGCCCGATAGGGCTTAGATTTAAGTTTGTGTGTATGTGTGTGTGCAAAACTTGAAAAGGGTATGCACTGTTGATGATTCCAAATAAGAATGTAAAAAAACTGTACAGTGGTCTTGGTTGACTTAAAAACCTAGTAAATTTATTATTCAAGTAAATCTGACAATTCTAATATAACAATTCAAAAAAAATAGTTGTTGTTTACTCTTAAATAAAACTTTATTTTTAGTACAAAAATATTTCATTTTTTATTTACAGTATTTTACAAAAAAATGTTCAAGTTAGTGAACACTTATAATTATAATAGCGTTACATTAAACCGAACAATTTATTTTTAAAAATATGATTAATTAATTTTTTACGTATTATAGAGTGATTACAATATTAATATAAAGTTCAATAAAATGTTGATTTGAGGTTATATTTTTTTAATCAAATTAAAAACACAAAGTAATAATAAATTCATTATTATTTAAATTATTTAAATTGCATTTGATAACTACGTTCATATAGGTCCACACCTGTATGACTTTTTCACGGTTTGTATATTTTAATACAAAAATTTCTAAATAAATGTAGATTCAATACTTTATATTATTTTTTTTAATTTTTAGTTTTTATTTTTAAAAATTCAAGTTTAAATAAAAATTCGTTTCAGTATTTTCTTTTGAGGGTTCGTACTTCATACTACTCTAAGAGTTAAAAGTAGTATAAACATTATTTACAATATTGCGTTAATCTATATACCACATGCAATACATACTTCCGCAATGAAAAGAGTTGATTGCAAAAAAATGAATTATGACAATAAATACATTATAAAGAAAATTTACTGCTTTTTTTAAGGAAAGATCATGTAAAAACAACTAACCATTTTCAATTTCCAGTGGGTTATTACATATAAATATATATTTTTGTAAATCGCTTGTTATATTATTTTTTTAATAGTTAAATATATATAAAGTAAATACATATTTAACGTTTTTGTAAATAGTTTATTTACTAAATTAAATACATTTTTCAATTGTAGGATTACTAATTCTAAACTCCAATCATTCATCCATGTTCACACAGGCCTGGAATCGGTAAGGATGGAGTTTTTGAAATTTTAATAATTACCAAATACACTTTCCTAAAATATTTTTATAAAAGTCACTCATAATATAACAGTTATTTAATATTTATATTTTCATATTGCGGTGCAGATGTTGATTTTAATTATAACCTTGTTGTTAGAATATTTTATTTAAAATTAAAGAGAATAGAAACTACAAAACAATTAGTTCTACTTTCCTGTAAGAAACATAAGTAGCCAAATATCTTAAACCAATTCTACGATTCGTTAAAAAATATAATTTAAAATCTGAAAAAGATAGAAAAGTCTAATCAACAATGGAAATTGTTTCAAAAAACAATAACAAACTATGCAGAAATGCTCAAACATGGAGATGACATAGTAGGATGCGACCTTTCTCATTTATTTAATGTTATATAGCATAATAAACAAGTTCCAAATAATTGGTGATAAAAAGTAATTGTTACTTTTCCCCTTAAAAGAAAGTATAAACAATTGAAATAATTAGCACAAAATAACCTAATTGTCTGTTCCTGGTAAGGTGTTTTACAAAATAGGCTACAGAAAATTTGGCTAAGAACCATTTGATAAGATCTAATTAAAATAAATGCCTCATGGGGAATAAAACAAAACGTTTGTCAAGATGCACAAATACATGGAAACCTTTTGTTGTCCCATGTTTGTTTGGTATTATAAGACTGTGCTGTTGTTTTTAACTGTAACTGTTATCTTATTGTCCCATGCTTATTTTTAAAGCAAAAGGGTTCTTGTAATAAATAATAATAATAATAATAATAATAATAATAATAATAATAATAATAATAATAATAATAATAATAATAATAATAATAATTTGTTTTATCTATACAATAGTAGTAAATGCTAAGCAACTCTTTTAAACAAGTATTATAAAAATTAAACAGATGTTGGGTCATTATATGTGTGTATATATATATGGTCTAGAGTAACATACAAATAACTGTCACAAATGTGCATATATAAAAATCAAAATGGATTAGAAATACGGGTATTGTATAGCAGTTGGAACAATTTTACACATTTAAATTAATTGATTTTTAAATTAACCAAAATTTGGTTTAAACACTATTACCATTTGTGCTGTTTGTTAACAGACAAACTTTAAGGATTTCGTATTTTAAATTTTGGTAAAACATACCGAACAATTTTTTGAATGTCTTTTACAGTAAGATAATAAATAAGGCTACTTAGATGCAAATCAACATTTTTCATAAAAGATTAACTTTAACCTTATTCAAATTTACTCCATTTAGTTGATTTAATTAGATATATCTTGGGATGCTAATACTTCTAAAAAATTGAGTAATGCCTATAAAATTTAACTTTTTAATAACGGTAATATTACTGACTGTTCGTCCTCCACGTGGTGCATTTTGGACTAGATGCCCCTACGTATCTAGACTAATAACAGCAGGGTCCGAGTGCACAACGGTATAACTGGAATTCAGTTACAGCGAGTGGGTGTATGCATACACCCAGAACATGTAAAAGGTACCTTAATGTATACTATACGTATACCATAAATAGCCGTTGAGCTAAGGGAGATAACCGTAACAAAAAATCACGCGGCCTTGTCATTCTTTTAAACAGTGGTGACGTTACAAGGATATATATATATATATATATATAGCTGTACAACTCCGCCTAGTTTGGATTAGAAATAATTCAATCTAGCCAGTCCCAAGCCTGGATAAAAGAAGAGGGTTTGAGCGCAAGGTTGGCAACCTGGCCTCTGTAGAAATTTATACTGCTGCGGAAACAATAAAAGATGACGTCATTCCGGCGAACAACAACGTTTCTGGATGGCAAAGTTACCAGATGACAAGGTTGAGTAAAAGCCGAAAGAAAGCGCAATCTTCGATTTGCAGAATATTTAACGCCAACGAGACTTTGCTATTGTTGTTTTTTTGCTGTAATTGTTGTCTTATTGCCCCATGCTTATTCTTAAAGCAAAAGGATTTTGTATAATATATATAATATAATATATGGCTGTACACTCAGCTTCTAGTACTCCCCGTTCTGCAAATCCATTAAAAAATGTATTGACTGTTTATCAAGTTTTATAAACTATGTATTGCAAAACGCATCTTTTTTAAAACAAATTTTCGTAACCTGTTTTACATTTTTTTAATTCTTGACATCATCAACAGCATTGCTCTTACTTTGTTAATGAAAACGTCTAGTCTGTGCGGATCGAAACTTTTCATCGTGTCATTGGACGAAACATCGTCATAGCCAAATGCATTGTTGCTTGTTCGGTCGCTAAATGCAAGCTGCAATCGTTTTATAGCAATTCTATACATGTCGATTGTGGATGTCAACTGACGACGTTCTTCGGCAGTACGCAGTTCAACTTTTTGTTGCATACTTTTGTAGTCTGACAAACGATTTTTTAATTGCTGAATTGGGAAAGGAGGGGTTTTTGATTTGAAACAAAAAGATGATAGACATTGTAAGTTTGTCGTAATAATAAATAATTATTAACTCGTCACATTGAAACAGCATTTATCACAATTTTAAAGTTGTAGAGGATTTTAATAAGTGTACATTTTATTGTGTATTTCAACATAAAAGTATGCTAAAGACTAAAATACAATTTTTATAACAATATTGTTTTAATAAAAGCAATAAACAGCAGATGCAATTATTATTTTTTTGAAATGAAATTTTCCAGGAGTTACACAGGTAGCTAAGACGCTTGACTCCTAGGTGGGTAGAATGGTAGGTCTCAGTCCTACTACTAGTACTAAATGCGGATCTACATTCAAGGCATTGCTAAATGATTACCTACTAAAAAACGTTTTACAATTATAAACTCTTTATAAGTATTTAATTATTATTAGCATTAGCATTATCATCATATATTAGACTAAATCCACTTTCTTTCTTTTTATTATTGCTAAAAACATGTTAACTAGCTAACATTTAGCCTAGTTAAACAATAAAGGTTTGACAGTCGTCTGCGGTACATAATTTAAGAGCCTGTTCTATTTATACAAAGTATCCAAACGGGGATACCGATGCATTATTATAATATTAAAAAACAACATTAAAAGTGACATTTTCTATTATAACCAACCTCCGTCGTTTCAAGTTGGGTCTTCAGAGCCAACAGTTCAGCATTTTTTTCATCTTGTTCGTGTCGGCATTCGACAAGTTCATGTTGGGTCAACCGCAATGAGTTGTCAACTATCTTTTTTGCTTCCATTTCGTCACTCTATACACAAATGCACATGTAAATAATAAACGGTTGATACTATTATTTTTTATTGTACTTTTTTATGTTTACCACTTTCAGAAGTGGACGTTTTTAGGAAAACCGGATGTGAGCCTGCATTTTAGTGGGCCGGTAGTGGGATTCGAACCCGATGCCCACTCAAATCTAAATCGAGTTCTGTACCACTAGACTACCCTGGCACAGCATTACTGCACTCGATCTAATAAATGTATTATTAATTGATGCAAGTTTATATTTTCAGAACAACAAGACAATTTCTTGAGCAAACGCAAACGATTACTTATATTTTCTACATTTCTTAAAATATTTTTTTCTCTTTAAAAAACGGAATGTTAATGGTTCTGAGGATTGGAGAGATGCTTTTCAACAATTTTTTATTGTTTTCTATTCAAACAAAATTCTTGTTTTTACAATAAACGCTATGTACGTAGTGATTGCTTTCCTTATACAAGTCTCACTTTAATATGTAGCACGTAGAAATAGAAGAGTTAGGATTGTCAATTTATATGTTCGCTCCATTGTGACTCAAATATCTAACTTTCAACGCACACACACACACAGAATCGTTTACATCCTCCTTTTATGTCAAACTTACATATTTTTGTTTGACTTCATCCAACTCCTGTTTGACCTTTGCCACTTGTTCTTCTAGCGCAGACCGAATAGTTGTCAGTTCGGTGCCCAATTGGCATGCTTTTTTTGCTGCCACTTCGGCCCTTTGTACAGTCTGCTCAAAGTCTCGTTTCGATTGATCCGTTTGTTCTTTCAAACTAAAAACAAAAATGGAAAGTTGTTGCATACGCTTTATTGGTCAGTCAGTCTATTGTTAATAATGCATTTGTAACTTGACCGTATTATTATTATTATTACAAAACCCTTTTGCTTTAAGAATAAGCATGGGGCAATAAGACAACAATTACAGCAAAAAAACAACAACAATAGCAAAGTCTCGTTGGCGTTAAATATTCTGCGAATCGAAGATTGCGCTTTCTTTCGGCTTTCACTCAACCTTGTCATCTGGTAACTTTGCCATCCAAAAACGTTGTTGTTTGCCGGAATGGCGTCATCTTTCATTGTTTCCGTAGCAGTATAAATTTTTACAGAGGCCAGGTTGCCAACCTTGCGCTCAAACCTTCCTTCTTTATCCAGGCTTGGGACTGGCTAGATTGAATCATTTCTAATCCAAACTTAACCGTATTGGTCAGTCAGTCTATTGTCAAAAATGCATTTGTAATTTGACCGTAACCAGTTCCCAAATCCGATTGAAAAAGGAGGACAGTTTGAGTGCTAGATTAACAGGCTGGTGTCTGTAAAAAGTTAATGCTACTAAAAAAACAACGGCAAGGATATAGCATTTTATTAATAATAATAATAATAATGCAAAGAGATAGCATTTTATTAAACTATGCACCAAGAATTGAATGCAGCACTGATTCTAATGACGGACTTCGGTATGAAATTCGATCAAAATTTCAATTTTCGATATGCACATTTTTCAAATCCAAAAATGTAATATACTTTTGCATGGAACAATTTTGCATTGTCCTATGCTCTTTAGATCAAAAGGGTTTTTATATATAATAATAATAATAATAATAATAATAATAATAATAATAATAATAATAATAATAATAATAATAATAATAATAATAATAATAATAATAATAATAATAATAATAATAATAATAATAATAATAATAATAATAATAATAATAATAATAATAATAATAATAATAATAATAATAATAATAATAATAATAATAATAATAATAATAATAATAATAATAATAATAATAATAATAATAATAATAATAATAATAATAATAATAATAATAATAATAATAATAATAATAATAATAATAATAATAATAATAATAATAATAATAATAATAATAATAATAATAATAATAATAATAATAATAATAATAATAATAATAATAATAATAATAATAATAATAATAATAATAATAATAGTAATAATAATAATAATAATAATAATAATAATAATAATAATAATAATAATAATGCATTTGTTGGATGCTAACAATCCTGAGGATTTGAGTAATGCTTATAATGTCTTAATTTTTAGTGAGACGATATTCCTGATTGTTCCTCCTCCACGTGGTGCATCCTGGACTAGGTGCCAACAGGCATCTAGACTAATAACAGTAGGTACTGAGTGCACAGAAGTATAACTGGGTTTTCACTGGATTCCCGTTTTGTGAGTGAGTACTAGCATACACCCTGATATTTAAAAGGTATCTCAAAGTGACTATTCACCAATATGTAGCTGGTTAGGCTTGTGAATTCGTAAACCGGCGTCAACCCTAAAGAAGATTCCCTCATCAATTCCTATAAACACTGGCGTCGTCGCAAGAAGGCAGTTTTCTAACCAAAAAACTTCATTTATCCCTCCAAGTTTAATTTGCATCCAACAACTTTTTTGTGTAGGAATTCAAAAATGAAGAGCTGGCTTTGCCACCAACCTATGTTATGATATGTTATGCATTTGTATAGTACACAAATATATATATATATATTTGTTTAAAAATATAGTTTTTAAATCTAATTAATTAAATAATAGAATAATAAAATAGGTACAAATATTATCATTGTCTTAACTCAATGTTGTTGACTAATTTAATTAAATGTTTTCTAACTAAGTGCCACAGTAATTGTAAAAATACGTCAATTGTTACATATATTTGTTACATACATCATCTTGTGCGACTCCTTCAAACGATTAACTTCATTGCTATGCTGTATTTCAACCGATTTCAATTTTGTTGTCAATTTTTCTATTTTTGCATTTGCACAATCGCAGTCTTCGCTACAAAGCTGTAAATTTGTTGACAAAACAACCTTTTTTAAATTATATTTTGTAATAAATTACGAATAATAATAATAATAATAATAATAATAATAATAAACATTCACCGTAGGCAATCCCAAGTCGGAGTTGAAAAAGGAGGAGGAAGAGGAGGATTAGAGTGCAAAAAATGTAAAAATGTACATTTAACTTATTTTGTTTTGCTTTATTTTAAAAACAATAATAAAAACAAAATTAACAAATATAGTGCACACAGTCCTTCTTGGCTTACTATTATATTACTATATTTTCAATTTAATGATACGTATATATATATGTATATATATATATATATATATATATATATATATATATATACACTAAAAATGTTAAAATGATAAATAAATATAAATTAAAATTAAACATTTAAACAATATAACAAATAAAAATTAAAAAACAAATATTTTTATTAGCACATTAAAATAATAAGTTTTATAATTAAATCAGTTGGTACGGATATTTATTGAATAGTCGGGTGCATTATTAATTACATTTTTATACTAAAACCTGAATACTTTTTATCAAGAAATGTCATATATGACCTAATCACTGTCACGTATCAAGTGACGCAATTAGTGTGAAGTATAGTTTACACAACTGACCTCTATTATATTTAATTTTGTAATTAAATTAATAATAATAGTAATAGCAATGATCTACCGTAGTCGGTACCAAGTCGGGGTGGAACAAGGTAGAGTGTTAGAGTGCGATGTCTGATCTTTTTTAAAAACTAGTGTCAAGGAAACGACAAGAAACCACTGTATTCCATAGCACTACGACAAATAACTAAAAGCATAATTATAGTAACAGGGTGTTTAGCAAAATCTGAATAAAAGCCCAGTATTCAATAGGCGATGTCGAAAATTCAATATTTAATCATTTATGGAACAATCTTGTTGTTCCGTACTTTTCAGAGCTGAAGGACATTAAAATAAATAAATAAACATTTTGATTAAAAGTCTGTCTAGTTAATTAAATGGTCAGAGTTTAACGTCAAAAAGTACCACATGTTTGGATATGAACAATTAAAACTACAATCGGTTGCAATTAACAATCTAAATGTAACATCTAAACATTTCGTGTACTTTTTTACTACTTAAAATGTTTTACAAGAAACATTTTTCAGTAGTAGACATTGTATTAAAGCCGAACGTTGGCCTGCATTTAGTGCTGGTGGTGGATTAGCGCTTCTAAACCACCCCAGCAAAAAATATTCATTATTTTTCATATTGTTTATTTTATTCCGTGTTTGCTTTTATTTATTTTTACATAAAGTTCACAATCAAACTCAACATTCCATCATTTAAAATATGCATATCTTACTTGAATAAAATTTTTTAACATATTGATTAAAACAGTTACATCCAAATCTACATTTTCCAAATTGAATTTCTCATTTATATTTTTTCCAAATAATTTGCATTCAATAATTATATTTTGAATTTCTTTAACAGTAAATTTGTATTTGTCTCGTTCTTCTTCCATTTGGCTTAAGCAATTTGCAATTTCTGAAGTCAACTTTGACAGGCAAAAACATGTAAATTTGTATTGCAATTTGTTAATAATTTGCAATAATTATGTATTGTTATTGTTGTTAATATTATTATTTTATTTTTTTTGTTATTGTTGTTATTGTTGTTATTTTTACTATTATTATTATTATTGTTATTAATGTTATTATTATTATTGCTGCTGTTAGTTTTTGTTATTGTTATTATTTTTACTATTATTATTGTTTTTATTGTTAATATTATTATTATACTTTTTACTTTTTAACCCATTATACATTGCTATGTTATATAATGGAATTCCACTTACGTTTGTAAATTTTCTACATCCCATCTACAAAACCTTAATTATTGCAATTTGTTTTAAAAATAATAAACTACAAAAAAAACTAATTTTTAATATAGTTTGCTAATTTATATTATTTTTACTAGGATATATATATATACATGGAAACATTCTATTGTTTTATGTTCTCTTTAAACTACGAGACTTTGTTGTTGTTATATTTTGCTGTAATTGTTGTCTTATTATCCCATGCTTATTTTTTAAAGCAAAAGGGCTTTTTAATAATAATAGTAGTAATCTTGAGAAATAAAAATTGAGTCTGTTTGTACTACATCCATAACCAATTTAAAATAAACTAACAATTATGTTATTCTAGTAAAGGACATATAGTCTAAAGCACATATAGTCTAAAAATCTATCGTAAAAACGTTTATTATTAAGTCACAAGCACTGAATGCAATTTTTTGTTAATTACTGTTGTAACTCCCAACGTAAAAGAATTTACGTATCTTAGTTCATTTATTATTTTTAATAGTGGTTGACATAATAAAGACAATTATTAAATTTACTTAATTTTATCTGCAATCGTATAGCCTAAAAATTCATTTTAAACATGAAAAACATAAATTTAAACGCTATAAAAAAATTATTTTTAATGGTGCGTATAGTAGTTATGTATGCAATTATAACATAGACTTATACCGGTTTAAAAATTATTAAATTTAAAAGAAGTGTTTTAGATACATTTGATAAAACATTAATTTTGCATCCATAGCATTAAGTAATTAAAAAAATTATTTAGTAACTGCAATATTTAAGATTATTACCAGTTTTAAAATTTTTTGTTATTAGAAATGCAACAACTAAGAATGGGCTGGTTTAAACCCGTTTTTGTATAAATTTTAATAAAATATTACATGCTGTAATTTTGCCTTGCCTAAATACCAATTAAAATAAAAAAAATAATAGTAAAAAACGTATTTAAACAAATGTTGTTTAAAACAATTTTCGCGTTATTATAAAAAAACAGCTAAATCGTTAAACCAATATTTTTTGTACCTACTCCCAAAGTCATGATAAATAGAAGGAAATTATTAAAAATTATGTGCAAACTAAAACAAATGAAAAAATGGCTATGCCACTAATAACTATTATTATTATCATTATTATTATTATTATTATTATTATTATTATTATTATTATTATTATTTTTATTACTATTATTATTATTATTATTATTATTATTATTGTGTTTTTACAATAAGGCATTTTATCAAAAACTTACATTATAATTTTAAAAATATTATATTAAATATAAAACAATTAACTAAATGTTTATATTTTAAAATTTTAGTATTAATAATTATATATTGTGTTAAGCTTTGTTTAACAAATTTTAATTTTAATTAATTGTATAAAAACAATTTATGTGCAAAACATTAATTTGCTAAATGTATTAAATTAATTACTTAATAACGTTATTAAATAAACATTGTATTAAATTTGTTTGTTCCCTATATTATGATTTTAATAAATAATTAAAATTTTTAATTAAATGTTTAATCATTGTTTGTTTCTAATTAATAAATATTAAATATAATAATTATTTTGTTTAAATCACTGTTTAAATTACTGCATTATTTTTTTTTAATTTTATTATACTATATGTGTGTAAAACAATTTAATTGTAAACGTTTAAAACATTAACAACCAAAATGTCTAAAAATATTTTTAGTAATAATTTAAAATACATAGAATATAAATTCATAAAACATTTTAAAATTACTATTAGTAAATATTTTTAATTTTTTTAATAATATACTTAAATACAACAATAAATAATTTACATTTTAAATTTTTTAAATAATTATATTTATGATTTAGTTTAATAATATTTTACTAAATTTACTTGTTCTTGTTCAAAATTTGAAGTTAACAATTGTTGTATGCAATCTTTTAAATGGTCAAATTGTTCGTTTTTATTTTTTATTTGTAATAAATTTAAATTTTCTTTTTCAAAAGCAGATTTTAATTTTGTTTTTAAATCTTTAATTATAACATTTAAAGTGTCTTGTTGATTTTCACACTATAGAAAATTGTAAATATGTTTTAAATAATAACATTTAATAAACATAAATAACCATACATAAATAAAAAATAAAAAATATTGTAATTAAATAAAAATCGTAAATTTTCTGTTTTATTTTTAAAATACGATCAAAATACGCAATTTTAACAAACAAAATATTTTTATAAAATTTAAATATTTTATTTTATTTATGTTGTTTTTTGTTTTTTAAATAATTAGCGCTGCAAAACTTAACACTCCCTAGGTAAAGCAGGTGTTACGCTGAACATTAAGTAAGAATGTTATCTCATATTTTTGTTTTTTAAAAATAATTAGTATTTTTGCATTGCAATATAAAACTTTTTTTATTATTATTTATCATTTTTTGTCACTTTCCATAATTTTTAACTTTTTCCATTACATTATACCACTCTGTTTTTTATCGTAATTTTTTTGTTGCTAATTTACTATTTTTTTTATTTCCTTTTAATAATTTTGAGTTGCATTAAAACCGGGAATCAACTCATGTGCCAACCTGCAATTTGAAAAAATTAACGAATGCTATGTTTATTATATTTATAAACTATACAAAAGTTATCTTTTATGTATTTTTACATGTGAAATTAACATTTTTAAATAAATATGTATAAAATCTGTTTATTTTAAAAACACATTGTGCAATTTTATTTTTAAAATAGTACAGTTTTCTTATTTCCATAATAAAGAATTCTTTTTTATAAATTAAATTAATTTTTAAATTACATTAAATGTTTTGTTTAATAGTATTTTAACATAATGTTTTATACTAACGTTTATTAATTCAATTCTAAATTTTTCAGCTTCCGCTTCAGTATTGCTTAATTTTAACTTTAAATGTTCATTTTCCGCTTCCAAATCAAATATTTTATTATTAAAATGATTATTATTAATAAAATTGTTGTTGTTAATATTTTCAAATTTTTTTAATTTGAGTTCTTCTAAAATTTATTTTTTAACAATGTTATTATGTATTCTTACTGTGAGTAGGTGAAAATAATTCGTATCTGTATGAAGACATAGCACAATATTTCATTGTATTTTTATACAACCAAAATATAAAACATTATAATTTTATTTTAAAATAACAGTTAATTTTTACTTCAACAACAAAATGTTTCATTTAATACAAACTTGGATACTAGAAAACAATAAATCAAAAACATTTCAAAATATACTGATTAAATAAACAACATTAATTAATATTAAGTTATAAAGAATAGATAACAGTTGCTGATTAATTTTATTAATTAAATTTTAAAAATATAAATAATTTATTTTTTAATTTATAAATTTTAGGATATATTTAATTAATAATAAATAAAATTTAAAAACATAAGTAATTATATTTTTTATTTAAACTTTAATTTTTTGTTTTAAACCATTTTTGCAAAGTACAAGAATAAAAATAAATAACTTAAATATCTTTTTGAAACGTATTGTGCTGTATATATATCCATTATATATATATATATATATATATATATATATATATATATATATATATATATATATATATATATATATAACACAAATGTTTTATTTTAATACAGTAGTATTGTGTACTTTATTTTGTAACAAATTTTATTTATGCCGGAGTGGTTTAGCGGTTGATTTAGACCTCCGTGAACATGGGTTTGATTCCCACCACCGGCACTAAAATGAGGGCTTACATTTAGCTTTGCTTAAATGTCCACTGCTAAAAAATGTTTTTCATAAAGCATTTAAAATAATAAACATTTAAAAAGATAATAAAAAGTATTAAGAAAAACTTAATTATCAGGTTTGTAACGGTGACTATTTGCGAAGAAAGTTGAATTTAAAAATAATACACAGTATTATTTTATTATAAATATAACAGTAAATTTTTGAAGACAATTTTTAATCAATATTAACAATTTTTGTTTAAGTGCAATATTAATTATTATTAGTTAAAATGGTTATATGAAAAACTGTTCCTATGCCATTATTACATTCACTTTGTTTCCGCCTTCTGCGCGTCTATTTTGGTTTTCTGTTATTTTCCCCGTGTGTTGATCTGTGTAATTTAGAAATAAACTTTTTTTGTGTTTTGTGTTATTATTCGTTATTACCAAGTAACTAATACTAACACATTCTTAAAAAATTAACTAGTTGTAACAAGGCAGCCTTCTTAAGCGACAATGTATTTCCTACTCTGCAATTAAAGATTTCGCAAGATTAGCTCAGCGACTCAAATTTTAAAAGTTTTTAACATTTTTTAGTTATGAATATTCAATTAAACATTACTAATTATTATTTTATTAATATTTATTTTAATTACATTTTCTGTGCTGTTCTACATTTAAACAATTTTAACAATATTTCAACTTTGTTTTAACACGTATTTCATTTTTTATTTCAATTTATGATTTTGTGAGTAGTGTCACGTCCTGTTTTTCTTGTTGGTAAACTGTATTTATATGTAAATTCAAGTCATTCTGTAATAATAATTTGCAGAACGATATTTTAAATCACACAAAAACTTTTTTGATTTAGATTAACAGAGGATGTTAATAAATATTCCTATCAAATTGAATAAAAAAATCACGACCAAGATTTTAGTGAGATTTTATTCATTCATCTAAATACTGTAGTTAGTATAATTAAATGAAATTAATTCTGTTTTAACGCTATTAACTAAACGCTTCTATTGGTTTGTTCACTTTCTGGTATTGTTTTTTTAATGTAGGAAAACAATTAAAGAGTAAATAACGCTCATAAACGAGTATTGGATTCAATCATTGTATAACTTCCACGTACTCGTTAAGATTGACAAATTATAAAGTATTTTTAATAACTACAATATATGACTATTGACGTGAAAAATGGAAGCACTGTGATACTTTGTAGCATCCTGCTCTAGTTACTTATCTTAGACATATTTAGCTCTTACTAATACATACTTTAGATAATACTTTAGCATTACACATCAAGTAACATTATTCGCAAAAATAATTTCTAATTATAATATACAACAACATCTATTTTTGCAATAAAGCATAATACCACCATTTACTAAAACTTAAATAAAAAAGCACTTAAGTTGTTAAATAAACAACATTATTAACTAAAATACATGAATATGTAAAGAAAAAGTTAAAACTGTATAATGTCAACAATTTAGGGAATATTCACTGTATTTTATAACTTCTGCTAGCCAGTTCCAATCTCAATCCATCAAGGTACCAATAAAATCCTTTGAAATTTGATTTTTCATAACATATTCTCTATAAGTAATACGTCATTTTACAACTTGTTAACCTACCATTTAAAAAAACCAAACATAAAATTAATGACACTTAATTCCGGGATGTTGAGGATCAAATGTACAAAGGTCCGTTTTTAGTTTAACAAGGTTTTTGCAGTTTAATTAGGTCAAACATATAGCAAATTATAAGTTATATTGGAAAACACATCACCATTTTGTTAACGTACACCGAAGCATTATTTTGAACATGTTTTAAATCCTTTGAGACATCTTGCTAAAATTATGACTGCAATAATTATAAAGACATTTTTTTTAATTTCTTACTGTTTTAAATTTGGTTTGTACGGAACCCTTCTTATAACTCCAAACACTTAATAGCACATTATCTATGTAGATTACACACAAAAGCAACTTAGTTTGCAAAAAACTGAAACCTTTAGCAGAATGCACACTACACTTGATTTTGGAATGTTGAGTGCGAAATCCGTAAATAACAGCACACACATTTTCAATTCCATCTTCTTCTAAAAACATTTAAGATAAATTTCATACTTTTTTTGGTTAACTCCATTAATCTGAATCTTTGTATACTTAAAATATCCCAAATAAAATATTTTTTTCGCAATTTTATGCAGTTTTTTGAAAATCCAGTATTAAACATTTTCTAAATTTTCTTTGTTTACTTGCTTCAATTTTATTATTCAATTTCTTTTTAATTTTATAATAATAAAATGAACATACATTTTGCTTGTAGATCCATTTAGTCCATTTATGTATAATTGGTTAGATGTTTTATTCACAAAAATTTTCTACACACTAAACACGTTTAATTTACAAATTTTTAAGATTTACTAGATATCACATAGTTTTTAACATAAATTTTAACTTAATTTAATTTCATTGGCTAAGAAAAATTTAGCGTAATCCTATGTAACTTGATGGAATAAACCAAACAAAATTACTACCAAATTTACCAAAATTTTTAAACTGGCCACATTGACCTTAATCATTAAATTATATATTTTTTTATTGTACCAATTATTATCAAGCAAAAGATTTTTAAAATTATTTATATTAAATTATTATTAGATTGTTTTCATTTGACCAATCAAATGTTTGGTGCAAAATTCTTTGTTTATATATTAAAACAATTTAATTTTTCTATTGTGAAATAATTTCAGTTTGAATATTACCATCCGTCATTTTTTTTATTATAGTAAATTAAAAAAACAACTTTTATTTACCAAACAGGTTTTATAAAACGCAAAATTTTTTATTTATTTTTAAAATGCTAAATAATGTATTCTAAAAACAAAAATGAAACTTTTTATATGAATATGCAAATGGATCACTCCCTATTGTATGTAGTTTAATTGTTTTGCGTGGATAAAGTTTTTATAAAACATTTGAATTTAATTTTTATTTCAATATTTTGTGCCTGTATTATTTTATTAAATTGTACAATGTTAAAAAAATTTACTTATATATGTTTTGTTATTTTAGCCATAATCTTTTAAACAATGCTAAAATTGTTAGTTTTACGGTTTAATTATAATGCTTTTTTAACGCAAGTGTGAACTTGATAATAAAAGATTTTTAACTTATTTTGTTTAGATTTATATATTTAAAAAACACACACAATATTTTGTTTTTTAATAATATATATTTTGAATCTTGCATACATTATTATTCACATTAAATTTAAAATGTTTATAAATTTACAAATAAATTAATTGGCTTATAACTTTGATTAATTAAAATTAAACTAGTTTAATTTTTTTATAAAAATTTAAAAAATTAAATTTTTGTTAGTTATTTTTTGTTTTAAATATTAATATTTTTTAATTGTTTGCTTTGTTTATATAAGTCAATTTTACAATCATTAACTCATAAACCGGTTAGAACGACACTGCGAACGATTTATTGTGAATGTTGTTGCTCGTAAGTTCATTTAGCAAATTATTATACGTATAATTTAATTGTTGTGATTGCATTTTTTTATTAACTTTGATTATGTTTTGTTTGTAGTCGGATTTTAATCACGTTGATGTAAATGTTAGTCAATATGCTATGTCTGCAAGACGCCCACAGCGTAACTTATCATCTGCAGACTGTGTAATGGTACTTACACACAGTTTGATGTGTCATCGTCAGTGTGGAGAATCTGAAGAATTTGCCAGACGTGCTGTTGAAAGCCTTATTAGAAAATTAAAAGATAAACATGAAGAGTTGGATGCTTTAATAACTGCCATAACTACTAATGGCACTCAACCAAGTAAATGTGTTTCTATTCAACGAACATTAGATGGACGTTTGCAGGTTTGTTTATTTTTTGAAATATTATGTTTTTAGATAGCCGGACGTAAATGCCTTCCGCATGTTATATATGCACGAATATGGCGTTGGCCTGACTTACGTAGAAACGAATTGAAACACTGCAATTTTTGCTCTACTGGTTTTGATTTAAAACAGGATTTTGTTTGTGTTAATCCATATCATTATGAACGAATTGTATCGTCTGCGTTAAGTTTGAGTCCTATGGTCGAACATGAGGGTATGTTTTTAATTTTGTAATTTATGTGTTCTATTTTTATAATTTGAGCATTAAAAAAATTTTTTGCACTTTTTAAAACTTGATTTATGTAGTAATTATTTTATAATTTAATTAGTGGCAAAGGCCTTTTTAACTGATTTATTGGTTGGTTACAAATATGATTATATAAGTATCATGATAGAAAAAGTTAATTTTATAATGGAAAGTAAAGTAATTTAAAAAATATATTTTTAAGACAATTTGTATGTAAATTATTTTACAAATTTTTATTATTAAGCATTTTTAAGTGTTACCATATTTTTTACATTTTTCAATTATCTAGAGTTTCTGGAGTATTTTGCAAAACTTTTTATTTACAGTTGAAAATGGTACATCGATAGTTTTATGTTTATTTGTTAATTTTGAATAAAAGCTTTGATTTCTATTTGATTATTGTGCAGTTTGTGTAATGTTACATTGGAAAATGTGTTGACTTAGAATAGAAACTATTTTTAATCAAAATTAATCAAGTTTTTTTATTATGTGCGTTTGTATTGCTAATATTTTGTAAAAGACTGAATTAAGTAATTAAAAGTTTGATTAATCATTTTTATGTTGTTTTCTGATAAATATTTTGAAACCAAAAAATTTTTAAGTAGTGATTTGAGAATGGGTAGTTTTATTAGTTTTACATTTTAGGGGGGGTTTTGTGTTTTTGTGTTTTTTAACAATTTTAGCAACTTTTCTGTTTTGTGTATTTGGTCAACGGAATCTTACTCGTTGACTATGAAATTTTATTGGTTTTTGTGAGAGTTCTGATTATGAATAATTTGTTTTGTGTTTTTTAAGGTAAATTGCTTATTATTGTATGTTTTTTATTAATCAATATATAAAATAAGGAAAAAGCCATATTTTGCACAAACATTACATTTTGAATTTTTTAATAAAATAATTATGTAGTTTGTTAGATAAATATGTATGCAATAAGCACGTTGTTATTTATATTTGAATTTGTTTTTAGTGTTTTTGGTGGCATTCATCTGTTGTTTTAAATTTTAAACGTTAAAATAATACTCCTACTACATAAACTTGTGTTTTTTAAATTATTATTTACTAATGAGTTGAACATGGTTAATAAAATATATAATTATTTGTTGGTTTCGCTTTTATTTTTAACGTTATATTAACATGTTTTATAATAATGTATTCCATTAGGTAAACTTGACTAATGCATTTTTAGAAATTAAGATTAGAATTGACAGTATCTCAGCGTTAATATATTAGTTTTACTTGTAGGTTTATCAATTGACGTTGGTATTTGTTTGGTTTTTTAGTTTTTTCAATGTACAATATTTTATTGCTTTAATGTATTTTATTTTCTTAATAATTATATTTGAATTTTGTTTCTTATGTATAATTATATTATGCCGTTTATTGCGCAGTTTAGAAGCTTTGGTTAATTTTGTTTCATGTAATTATTAAAATTTATTGTAAAAATTAATTTTTCATTTTAGATGTATGTAGCGATACGGATAGTGAACGAAATGCTATTATCAATACACGAAACACTAATTTTTTTAGTGATTCTATGAGTATCAGGGACGAAATAAATGATCGTTTCACATCATTGTCAACATCACCATCATCAACGAGCAAATCTTTATCTTCTCATCCAAATATTCCAACTGATTTGGATAATAATGACAATAACAATTTAAATGAACTAGGTAATTTTTAAATTTTCATACGTTTTTGGTTTTGCTAATGCAGTTCTTAAGATATTAAATTTAATATTTGAGTAGTTTTTGCTAACAGTTTTATGATAATTAGCATTTTCTGTAGACTGCTTGTATTTTAGTTGCGTCAATAACTTTAAAAAATTAACTGATTTTATTTTGACATGGGATATATTATTGATTTTAAGAGTAAGCATTAGCATGAAATCGTTGAATTTTTGTTCGTTTGTAAATTACAGTCCTAAGTGTCGGCCTGATCTAGTGGTACAGCACTTGATTCGAACTAGGGTGGTTATGACTTCACGTTTCACTACCAGCACTAAATGCGGTCTTTTGTTGGCTTTCCTAAATATCCACTTGCTGAAAAATGTGAAGCATTTAAGCAGTAATAATAAAATTTATACTGTTTTATTTATGTTATAAAATTCAAACGGTAGTGGGTGTGTTTTTTACCTGTTTTTAAGTAATTATACAACTATGTCCATGCTAAATATGTTTTTTATTGGTGCATTTAAATGAATAATCTTAATTTAAAATGTTTGGTTTTATTTTACAAACTGTTATTTTTGTCAAATTTGATATACTTTAGATTAGTTTTGTGATTGGTTAATAACTATGCACACTATTTATATTCATTTTGGTTAAATTACTATGTTATTTGTGTGTCACAGCGGTTAGGTAGTTGGGTCATTTGACTACTGATCTACGACAATAAAGAAGTGAATTGTATCCTTGATACGATTTGATCGAGATTATTAACATCTTTGCATGTGCATTTTTAAAATAGGCATTACAATTTGAACCCACTTTGTTGTTCTGCTTGTTTAGAAGATGAATATTTGCGTATGAGTCGATAATAAGAAGATGGAATAGTTACTTTTCACGGACATGAATGTGCATTGAACACAACCCTATATATTTTAATGTGCATTAGAAACTAATTTTAGGATATGTATGTATTTAGATTAAACTCAGTGTTGTTAATCGTTCTAGGAATTTGAGTAATGCTTATAGAATCTCAATTTCTAACGATGGTTATATTCTGACTGTTGTATCCACATGGCGCGTCCTAGACTATATGCACTTAAGCATGTAGACTAGCAGCAGAAATAGAGTGCATAGCAGTATAGCTGTGCTTCTGTCTTCACAGATAGTGCAAGCATACACTCAGGGTATTTAGAAAATATCTTAATGCATATGGTTTACGATTACATGTAACTGGTGGGTTAAGGGAGATAATAATTAAGCGGTTTCATCAATTCTTGTAAATAGTGGCGCTGTTATAAGGATGCCATCTGTTAGCTAAAAAACTTCAATATTCTAATACATCTGTTATGCTTATCAACTCATTGAAATCGATTGTTTAATATGCTGTACAAATATAGAAATGATGAAGAGACGATCACATTACTAACTATTGATAAACTGGGCCTTGGTTTAATAATAAAATTATATTTACACACACTTAGCACGGTTGGGCTGGCCCTATATTTGTACCCGGGCAGAGCGTGAATGTGTATCTTGCTATATTAGATCCCGATTGACTTTGCTATAGTTCTAATTTGCTCCAAGTTATTTCTTGTTAACCATTCAAACAAAAACCGAAAAAAGGATAAAGGCTTGTATTTTTGGTTTGGGTCAAATCAAACCCTTGGTCACTGGGATTGTAAGTATGAATAATTAATAACCCCAACCACTCTGGAACATATATATATATATATATATATATATATATATATATATATATATATATATATATAATTTGTGTTTGTTTTTTAATTATATATTTTTTTGTTTGACTTAAGTTAGTGGGAGGTTTTAAATATCTGTTGGAAGTACTTTTGAATATGAGTATGTTAAATATTTTGGCACATATTATGGTTACGAATGGGATGCTATTTATCCTGAGGTTGGCAAAAGGTATTTTAATGTGTACGCATACCATATGTGGCTGTTGGGTTAACGAATATAACCTTGAGTTAATCCTTGTAGACAGTGGCAAACAGGATGCCATTTATCATCTAAGAAACTTTGTTATTTTTCTACATTTGTCAGGCTTACAAAGTTATTGAGGTCGATCATTTAAAATGTACAAATAAAGCAGAGGCGATTACGATGCTTGAATAGTTACGGATGAATTTTCATTATTAGCATTTTTCAATTTTTTGCAAATAAGCCAAAGGCTCTTCTTTTGTGTAACACTTTGGTCTCGTGAACACTAGTAACTTGACTTTCCAATTAGGTCGCACGTTTCATTTCAATCGTTTTACTTGTTCTAACTAATTTTCTACATTCATTGTTATAATGAATATGGCAATCTGATTGGTCGATTGCAGTCAATAGTGTTGTCTAGTTTTTGAAAAGCACACGAAAAGGAATGGGAGAGAAAAAACAATGGCCCGGAAATACAAAACATTTCAATTCATACTTAATGAATGGGGAAAAAAACGTTACTATCTTAGTATTTCATTTTATGGAATGTATCAAGTCAACTTTATATACAAAAAAAACGAATTAACTTTTTTCAATGTTCTTACACTTCTATTGGCGACATTTGTACACAAAATTGACACGAAGATGTGTCGTTGGTAGTTGTACTTTAGATATAGCATATAATACTTAATTATTAAAGTGGAAATGATAGGATTTTTTCAATATGCAGTTGTCTTGATTTATTTGTAAATGGTATTTTCCGACTTTTGATAATATTTTAATAGAATAATGAGTAATTATAGGTGTAAGAGAAGGGATTTTTTCCCCAATTGAAGACTAGCTGTGGGTATGGAATTTTTTATTTTTGCTGTTTTAAATGTGTTACAGAAAACCCATCTGTCAGCAGTGGTCATTTGAGCGAGGCCGAACGTAGGCCCGCATTTAGTCCAAGTGGTGGGGATTTGAATCCACCCAACTTCGAGTCGAGTGCTGTCCCGCTAGACCATGTCGGCAATGTGTAACACGGTTTGAAAAGTGCTGGGTTGGCAGAGTGGTGGATACGGCAGTTTAACTTATGCCAAAACATTTTTTCTAACCGATACGATATGGTTGGTAACATGGGGTTGTCTTTTTATTATTTCCATATTTCTAGAGCATACCAAACGATCGATTCCCATAGTTTTATATGCACAACAAGCATGACTAATAGCACTCTTTTGATGTCGCTTTTTACAAAAATTGATGAGATATGTCTTTTGGATCAATGCTTACATAACATGCCTTTTAAGTATTCTGACTATATACTTGCATTTATTTATCAAAGCGGCATTAGTCCAGTTATACAGTTGTACACCAGGTCTTTGATATATGTAGTGTGAGTCCAAGATTCACTGCGTAAAAATACACGTAATTAGGAATATTAATTTGATTGGAAATTTGGTATTTATAAGCACTGCAAGTATGTGGGATGCTAATGTTTCTGGCTATTTGCGTAATGCTTATAAAGTTTCAATGATGGTGATATTCATGAATATAGTGCATCTTGGACTAGGTGCCAATAGGCATGTAGACTAATAACGGCCAGGACCGAGTGCACAACGATATAATTGGGCTTCCGCTACAACGGGTGAGTGTAAGTATACACCCAGGTACTTAAAAGGCAATGTAAATGTATACCATATGTAACCCTTGGGTTAAAGAAGATAACTCTAATAAAAAATCAGGCGGTCTCATCAATCTTTGCGAACACTGGCGGCGTCATAAGGATGCCGTCTAATAGTCAAGAAACATTGTTATTAATCTGTTTGTTACGCTTATCAAGCCATTCGAATCGATCGTTTAATACACCGTTTAAATGTGGAAAATACTTAAGCAGTTACTACGTTACCAACCAAATGAATGAATGAACAAGTATCCCATTGATGTATACATGTTTTTTGTTTGTTTGGGACAATACCATTGGAATTTTGTGTTCTAAACTGTATGTAATTTTTCCTATTTCAAATTGTCACAGTCCGAACGGAACAATCCATTAACAACAACAACATTGATGTGGCAACAACTCTTGTCACATCCAATAGCACTGGCCTTAGTCAAACGAAAAACGCGGCAATTTGGTCTAACCAATGCTCGAATTCCACAATCAACAAACAGTCGTCCTCAACATTGCAAGACGCCGTATTACCATCCAGCAACGATAATCTTCAATTATCCAAAGACGACTGTTCTTGGAGTTGCGATGGATGTCCCAAGGATTCGTCTACAAATGGCGACAAGCCCATTGGTCATACAGGCGGCAGTGGTAACACCAACAGCAATCATCGAGATGGAGGATCGTCATTTGGTACGAATAACAGCAGCAACAACAACAATTCATCTGCCGGTAGTGGCATGGTACCAATGAGCAATACGAGTGGAAGTGGATGGGGAAATAGACGGGCTGGCGAAGGAGGAGGTGGGCCTCCATTTAGCCCGGTTGGGTCTATTCTTCAGGTGCGCATTTTGAAGGGCTTTTTGGTAGTCCAGATACTTGTGTGTTGTTTTATTGATTTTTATCTTTAAATAGGATTAGTTGTTTCCATTTTTGATTAAGGCTGGCGACTACGTCACCTCTTCATTATTTTCCATATTTGTACACTATATTAAGACGATCGATTCCAATAGCTTGATAAGCGTAACAAACAGAAGAATAACGATGTTTCTTGGCTGGTTGATGGACTGACATATCCCTACACGCCTCTGAAAATCGTGAACAATGGAAAGGGATTGTTCGAGATGCTATGCGAATTTGGAATTAATGAAGATGTGGCACTGTCACTAACTTTTGTTGTTGTTCTTGGCTGATAGATGGCATCCTTATGACGACGTCACTGTTCGCAAAGATTGACGCGACAGTCTGATTTTTATCAGGGTTATCTTCCTTAGCCCAACGGCTATATATGGTATACATATACCTTAAGATACCTTTTAAGTACTTTCCTGGGTGTATACTTGTACCCACCCGCTGTAACAGAAACCCAATTATACCGCTGTGCACTCGGTCCCTGCTGTTTTCAGTCTATATACCTATGTGGGTACCTATTCCAGGATGCACCACGTGGAAGAACAGTCAGGAATATTACTATTATCAGAAATTGTTAACTTTATTAGCATTACTTAAATCCTTATGATCATTCTCATTCCACTTTGTTGTTTCGTCCAGCCACTGCCTGTCTTAACTAATCAGCGACCACCTGAATATTGGTGCAATATTGCCTATTTTGAACTCGATTTACAAGTCGGCGAATTGTTCAAAGTTCCGAGTCAGTATTCACGCGTCACCGTTGATGGCTATACAGATCCTTCGAGTCCAAATAGATTTTGTTTGGGTCAGCTGTCCAATGTACACAGGTAAGCATTTGGCTTATTAAAACAGTTTCAATGCGGACGAGAGGTAGCCCTGTGGTTTTTAGACTAAAAGGTTTAAACGTCGAATTTACACAACACATTGGCTTCTGTTTAGAGTTGAATAATCTATTCGTACTACAGTTATGTGTTTATATTACCAACGAGTGGCGTTGTTTCGTTGTTGACTTTTTAAAAGAAAATTTTTTACTACTTTGAATGTTGTACAGGAAATGTACCTTTTAGCAGTGGACATGTTGGCGATGCCGAACGTGAGTCCGTAGTTTAGTGCCGGTGGTGGGATTCGCACTCATGCCCAAGTCGAGCGCTGTACTGCTAGACCACTCCGGCACTGATACAGTGTTAACTGACACACGTGACTTGGAGGTCCTGTTCCAAGGAATGAACGGTTGATTTGGATAGTGATGGACTTTAAGCTTGGATAGGAAGCGTTTTAAACTCTAGACTTTTTACTATAAAGCAAAGTTTGTAGGAAGGGTTGCAAATCGCATACATAAATGTTGATATGTTAGGAGTGTATGATTACAGTGTGTGCTTCTATCCTAAGTTTTGTTTTAAATACATCATATTATTGTTGTGGTTGTTGTTGTTGGGTTATTGCTTCACAAATTGATAATCAACGTTTTCCTATAAATGTTAAACGATGGCAGTAGTGAGACTCAAACTCAATAATTACCCATTTTCGATCCCAGTCACGTCTACCACACCGCTATTTTCATTGTTGTTGTTGCTGAAGATTTTATATTTTTTGTCTACCAGTTATATTACTAGAAATAATAATAATGAACGATTTTTCGCGTTATTTCATGTGTTAAACATTGGTGTCTGATTGAAATGTGATAGTCACCGTGAGATGTCAAGTATTGCCACATACACATGTATTTGTTATAAACACATTGAAATTAATAGAGTAAATAGTATAATCACAATACTCACTCAATGCAAAATTGTTAGATAATCAAAATTTCTTGGCGCATCATTGAAACTGCCAACTATCTGTAGAACGTCAGTTGGAATCTTTACCGATTCTTGTCGTTAATTTAAGGGTTGATGGTTGATTTGTTGTTTAAAACACTACAGAATTATGTGAAGAATGCTTTAGTCTTTTTACTATGGGGTTTTAATCTATTGTTTATAATATTCATTAATGTTGATAGAACAGTTTATAAATCTTTTACATTGAAATTATGTTGATAATGGTTTAAGACAATGTGGTGTTTATGAATATATTGATGATAATTTATACATTTTCCTCTTGTCCAAGCCTTGATACATGTAAGCCAATCAAAAGGTTTTTTGTTTATGTATTGTAGTCTTTGCATGCCATCTCCTATCTAACTTTTCTTAGCGCCGATGAGATATGATAGTCCAAAATCAAATAAAACTTGATGTAAGTTATGGAAACTCCATGTCAGTTTATCATTCACTGTCTTGTGACATTGTTGATATATATCGACTGAATGACTGAGGTCAATTATCAATTAAAACCGAATTTTATTTTATCTCATTGTCCAAGATGGCAATCATTCATTCATTCATTTTGGTTAGTGATGTGGTCATCTCTTTACCATTTCTGTAATCGTACAGCATATTAAGCGATTGACTTTGATGGCTTGATAAGCATGATAAATGTTTGATACGAACTCATTGAATCCAGCTTCGTTTTAAAAACTAGTGATTTTATTTTACTAACAATCATTTAGTGAAATGTCAATAATTTTCATGATTTGGGTTGTTTTTTTTTATTTTATGTTTATTACTTTGAATGTTTTACGGGGGAAACATCTTTCAGCAGTGGACATGGTTTAGCGAAGCCGAACGTGGGCCCGCAGTTTAGTGGGCCGATGGTGGGATTCGCACTCATGCCCACCGAGATTCAAATTCGAGCGCTGTACAGCTAGACCACCCCGGCATGCTTATAAAGTCTTCATGGTGGTATTTCTGACTGCTACCTCCACGTGGTGTATTTACACTAAGACACAAGGGACACAAGTGGTATAATCGGACTTCTGCTTTGGTGGATGGATGCAAGTATATACTTAGGGTACTTAAAAGGTATCTTAAGCTATATATATACCGTTGGGCTAAGAAAGAGAAAACTCCAACAACAAAATCAGGCGGCCTTGTCAATCTTTGCAAACAGTGGCACCATTACAAGGATGCCATTTACTAACTAATAAGCTTTGTTATGCTTATCGCATGAATCATCTGAATCTATTCTTTAATACGTGCTCTACATATATAGAAAGAAATCATATCGAGTTAGTTCACCTCATAAACCACCACTACAGTGAATAAACTATCATTTATTGTCATCATTATCTAATTTTATTAGGGATGCTAATGATCCTGAGGATTTGAGTAGTGCTTATAAGGTCTTAATTTCCAATAATGGTGATATTCCTGACTGTTCGTCCTCCACGTGATGTATTCTAGACTAGATGCCCCTAGATATCTAGACTAATAATAGCAGGGTCCAAGTGCACGGCGTTATAACTGGGCTTCTGCTACAGCGGTTGGATGCAAGCATACACCCAGGATACTTAAAAGGTATCTTACGGTATACGTATGCCATTTGTAGCCGTTGGGCGAAGAGAGATAACCCTGACAAAAATCAGGCTACCTCGTCCATCTTTACTAATAATGGCTCCATTAGAAGGATGCCGTCTACCAACCAAGAAACTTTGTTATTCTTCTACGTTTGTTACGCTTATCGAAGTCGATCGTTTATATACCGTATAAATATGGAAAATAGTGAAGAGGTAACTACGTCACCAACCAAAATAAAAGATTAATAAATGACAATTTTATTCCATATTTGTTTGGCAACACACAGATCCGCCCAATCGGAAAAGTCTCGCCTTTATATCGGCAAAGGCGTTGAGCTGGACAATGTGGGTGAGGGCGACGTCTGGATTCGGTGTCTGTCCGAATTTTCCGTTTTCGTTCAAAGTTACTATTTGGACCGCGAAGCTGGCAGGGCTCCGGGCGACGCTGTGCACAAAATCTATCCAGGTGCTTATATCAAGGTAGGTATTATTGTTGTTTGTGGTCTTTTGTTGAACGATTTATTTGGAAGTAATCCTTGTATTTTGTATCCCAATTGTCTGGCTATGAATGTTTATTTAGTACAAAATTTCATCTTTATCTAAAAGATGAAATATATTGTTGAATTATTGGTGATGGGGCACTTCACCAATGGTAAGAGTTCTGGTTTGCCGATTGAAAAAGTGTATGGGTTCTAACCTTGGAGCATTGCCTTCTCTTTTCACTTGAACAATCTAGTAGTATTACATTCATTGTGGTTGGTGGCATAGTTACCTATTTATTATTTCTATATTTGTACGGTATATTAAAACGATTGATTTCAATGGCATACCACATTGATTGTGCCATGGTGCCAGAGGATAGACATCACTTCCAGTCGCATTACCGTCTTTCGTTGAGGACTTGGCCACATGTTCACTTGACTAATAACAATAGCGGTACGTATTTTCCCATTTGTTGTAGGTTTTCGACATTCGACAATGCCACGAAGAAATGAAATCTCTTGCCCAATCAGCTCAAGCAGCTGCCGTTCGTCAAGCAGCTGCTGTTGTCGGTTCGTTACCTCCCCAACTGTCGCCAGCAACCTCAGGACCTTCCTTGATGGCTACTGCCGGCGTTGGTGTGGACGATTTGCGACGTTTGTGTATGCTGCGACTGAGTTTTGTCAAGGGGTGGGGTCCTGATTATCCCCGTCGGAGCATTAAGGAAACGCCATGCTGGATTGAAATTCAACTGCATAGGTGAGTTTGTAGACAAATTGGATGTACCATGGGAAAACAAAGTGTAGTTTGTGTTATTATTATTATTATTATTATTATTATTATTATAGTAATATTGTGGTTGATGACGTAGTCACCTCTTCATTGTTTCCATATTTGTACAGCATATTAAAAGATCGACTTTTGATGACTTGATAAGCGTAACAAACGTAGAAGTATAACGAAGTCTCTTGGCTGGTAGACAGCATTCTTGTGATGAGGCCGCCTGATGTTTGTTAGGGTTATCTTTCTTACCCTAACGGCTACATATAGTATACGTATACCTTAACATACCCTTTTAACTATCTTCGGTGTATGCTTGCAGAAATGGAAACCCAGTTATACCGCCGTGTACTCGGTCCCTTCTGTGTTAATCTACCTGTGTGGAAGCACTCAGTTTATGGACAGTAAGGAATATCACCATTATTGGATTTCGAGTCCTTACAAGAAGTAGACCAATTGTCCGGATCATTAAACTAGAATTTTATTTGGACGTCATGTGATGTGTTGTACAATATATTGGATTTTTTTTCAAATTTGGTTTAAGCTTTTATCGGGATGCTACAAGTAGGTTTTGTTATGAGTGAGATTTCGGTTTTGACGTCAATTCCACAAAATGGTAATCAATAATCGGGTCGAATTGTAGAACCAACATTTGCATTACTTGACAATTTTGTACATTTTAGAAGTATTGTTATTCGACTGTCTAAATCTAGTCAGAGGGCGATTCTCACATATTTTGAAGTTGGTCTGGAAACTAGATCATTTACTATTGAATTTTTTTTGCCACAGTCATAGTATTTAAGCATAGAGCGACAATGCTAATTTGCATCTATACACTTACTGCATTATTGCAAAACCATTTTGCTTTAAAATAAGCATGGGGCAACAAGATAACAGTAACAGCAAAAACAACAATAACAATTCTATAATTGAAAAAGAAACATGAGGCAACACAATGATTCCACGTGTTCGGCCATTTTGCCAACATTTTTGTTTGATGCACCATGAGACATTCATTTCAATTATATCTTCCCAAATGGGTTTTAGTCAAGTTTTTTGTTGTCTAACTCCAACGTTTCTTTTGTCATCATTAATTGTCCATTACAAAACCGTTTTTGTTGGTCTTTTGGGAGACAACAACAACAAAGTTGGTGGCAAGTTTCAAGTTCTCAAAGCATCACGAATAATTCCTCGCCATTGTTCACGGTCTTCGGATATGTCAGTCCAGCAACTTTGCCATTGTTTACAAGATAAAGTCCCGGTTAAAATTTGGTGAAGATTGTCCCGAACAGCGTCCATCCAAGTACGTTTCTGACCACTTTTCCTCGTTTTCCAATCGGCATTTGGATAAGTCAAAGTTACGGAACGTGAGATTGCTTCAGGATTTTTACGAAGAACGTGACCAAACCAGCGCAGTCTACGTTGTTGCGATACCAAGGAAGGAAGTTCATGGAATTGGAGGTCATCTCGAATTTAGCGGTTACTGATCTTTTTTGTCCAGTCCCTTGATATGGATGATGGGAGAATTTGACCAAGTAATTTTTTCGTCTAATCAACGATTGAGTTTTCTTTCGGCTTTCATCTAACCCTGTCATCTGAGTCGTGCTATCACTTTTTTGCCGTAGTTTCTGTTACGACTTCGTCCAAACCCTGTCGTTGAAATGATGCTTTGATTTCTTTAGCGTCTTCCTGTTGTTTTTTCAAGCACTATTTATTATCCCAAATACGTCAAACTGCTAACTATGCGCTCTAATCCTCCTCCTCCAGACTTGGGACTGGCTACGGTATAATTGTTGCGTAGCAATACTCTAGACAGTTGATGGACACATTGCTAAAAGGCATGTATTGTATTTTTACCACATTTACAGACCTTTGCAACTATTGGACGAAGTGTTGCAAGCAATGCCTCTAAATGACTTGAAGCCTACTCGCCATTTTTTCAACTATTTCGCTCAACCCCCCGCCGCTGCCGCCGCTGGAGCTTGTCCTAGCAACACGCGACCGCCACCCGCACCTTCAACTACATCTTCCATTTCAAACGTCAATCGTTCGTAATCACCATTGTTATTGTTTATTTTTTGACTTTTTGTACATTAGCGATTCGTACTCATTCATTTACAGTGTTGCTGTATTGTGTTTCGCACTATATATATATATATATATATATATATATATATATATATAATGCAACTTTGTGAACTGGGCCGAACCAAAAAACAATGTTTGTTTTGTTTATTTTATTTGCTTTTTTTAATTTGTATGATGATTTATTCGATTTTTTGTATATGTATAAATGCACAACTATTTTTGTCGAAGGATAGTGTGTGTGTGTGTGTATGCCGAAATGTTTGGCATACTGATTGATACTAACTAATAGAGTTGTTGTTGTTGTTTTCACATTACTTCTTCCATTACAAACCGTCTAGTGGTTGTCTTGTTGGCTTTTTTACTTCATTTACACACACACACTGTATTGTTGGACATGAGTAGCTTGTATTTTTACTATGTGCGTGTATATTTGTTTCGCCTATTATTCATAACTGTACAAACCTTGTTTATTTGTTTGTTTGTTTGTTCGTTTTTACTCCGTTCATCATCCAATCGAGAACTATTCATTTTATTGTTTATTATATGCCATATATAGGCGTCATATACTAACTACTTGCAAGAAACGACTTGTTTTGGTTTTTGGAACACGCAATATTACGTTTATTAGTTTATTGTCCTATTATTGGTGTTGTTGTTTCTTTTTTACGTGGGGTTCGTATGTATTGGATTTTTGAAATATTGACAGATCTATCAATCTTTGTATATGTATGTGTGTATGTATATGTGAAGACGTTTTGTTTCATGATTATATATCTAATTGAAAATCATTTTAATCCTAATATATATATATATATATAATATTTTAATTTCTATTTTTTCTTGAGAAATATTTTGTAGTAAGTAGATACTTAATACGGCCAAATGGAAGTCCGTGCGTCCATCGTTTCGAGTTCAATCGACACTAACAACTACATATACCACTTTGGCATATTCTTTAGTGAAAATTTTAATGATAGTGATCTTCCTGACTGTTCCTCTTCCGTGTGATGCATTTAAGACTAAGAATAGCAGGAATCGAATGCACAGCGCTATAACTGGGTTTTTACTAGATTCTCCCTCAGTGAATGACTACTAGCATACACCCAAGATGCTTAAAGGGTATCTCAAGGTATCTATTTACCTGTTAGACTTGTCAATTTGTCAACCCCTGTGAACACTCGCGTCGTCACAAGGATGCCGTCTACTAGCCAAGAAACTTTGTTATTTTTCTACCTCTGTTACGCTTGTTAAGCCATCGAAGTCGATTGTTCTATATACCGTATAAATATGGAAAATAATAAAGGGGTGATCACGTCATCAATGAAATGGAATGAATACAAGATATTTATTGCACATAATACGATTTGAATTGCGGCAGATTATTGTTTCACAATGACATGTTTTAGATATGAAGAAATATTTGGCAAAAATTGGATACCTATTTTTTTAACAGTACAACTCAACTGACAATCATGTGTGCTAACTAACGTTTACGATGATTTTGAAATATCCATTTAATTTTGACATTTTAATCAATTTAGCCCTGTATGGATAAATATTGTGCCCCCTACGTTTAACCACATACACACACACACACAATGGATGAATAAATGATAAGTTAAAAAGTTCAACCCTTCACCTCACACAGACATATTGTAAAGTGCATTTCATAAAGTCTGATAAATAAGCCATAAAAATTGGTTTTCAATTGTCTGACCCGATAAAATGTTGGTTTCTTTTGGTCAACCTTTGTGACAATTCAAAAGATAGTTTAGAGGGTAGATGATAGAACCAACCAAGGGAAAATCTAACCCAAATGAATGTCTCATGGGGGATTAAACAAAACTTTTTGGCAAAATGTCCGAACACATGGAATATATATATATATATAGTCATATCCTTGTTTGGAATTATTAACAGTGCAAACTTTTCGAGTCTCACACATGAACTTTAACCACGTCATGTTTGGTATCAGGTCAAAGCCTCGGTAACAGGCGATTGAAACCGATCTTGTACATTCATTATTTATAGAGTTAATCTGTACAACGCAACTTGTCTAGTGTTGTCAAATGCTGCTACGTTACTATCGCTAACAATAAAGCCCTCTAAGCTTCACACAACTTGAATTCTCAGTTCAGCTCAAAAACACCAGAATAAACCTCAGTAATTATTTTAAGTATCTTCGAGTCAACCTAAATAGTAAACTAACTTGGTCTAATTACTTAGATTTAGTATTCACAAAGACTAGGCATCTTTGCTATTATATAAAAGATCAAAATGTCTTCATTTTAGCAATAAAATAATTTATTTATTTTTTAAATCAATCTTTTTCCAGATGATTTTTTTAAAATGTATAACTAGGGTAGCTAAGTCAGCAAGCATCACATATAAATTACCAACAAAATAATTGAGGGACACTTTAAGAATTGTAGTCTACTAATTAAACGAATAATGGAGGATAATGATTACTCCCGGCACACAGATCTCTACAAATTAATTTCATCCTGCAAAACAGGGAGGAAATTTATTCATATTCAATCAAAGACAAACATCTACCATTATTTGTGCACTCCTTACATTTGGCAAAATACTTAACCAACCCTGAACTCATAGAGGATGAACTGTTCCTGTGTCTTTCAAATATTAATTTATGTGTTTTGATATTCTTACTTCAAAGACTGTTTATCTTTTTACTAGTCATTTTGTATAAAATTTTCTTTCCTTATTTATCTTTTGTCAGTTTTTTATTTCATATTTTGTATTCTATGATGCTGAATATACTTCTACTAAAGTATTTAAGCTGACAGCAATTGTAAATGAATAATTTCTTCTACTAGGGCTTTTACGATAGCATATTGCGTAAGTTTAATGGCCCGTATGCAATACAAAATACACTAATTGTGTTTGTCAATGTATCATTTTATGAGCAATTTGGTTATGCACCCAGTGTGTTTCAACCAACACAAGATGCATTGATTCTTGTTCCGTTTGTGAACTGAATGTTGTACAAGCTATAAATGATATGACCGGGGGTTAGAAAGTAGATGCTAAAATTGTTCAAGTGACTAATGTAGCAAAAAAATCGACAAAAATAAACTTGTGTGATTTGCATGTATCACGATAGCGAGAAACGAACGTTTTAGCGCAAATTGGTCGCTCAATGAACAACCTTGACTAATCAATGCGTCAAGCGAATGGATTTGATGATGGAATTAGTTGACGGTATGATTAGCTAGTGCTTTGTCAAACAATAACATGACATTTGCAAAAAAATAATCAATCGATCTGTTGGGTTAACAGTTGAATGTGGTGCAGAGGAATCGTGCAGTGTCACTTTTAATTCCAAACTCTGACCACCGGTACCAAATAGAGGACTTTAATAAATGTCCATTTGTTGAACATTATGTTGTTCACAAAACAATCAAGCGACCAAATAGAAAAATAACTTTACACTATTAAAATCATCAATCAAACAAGTTTGCAATTTAGTTTTTTAATCAACTTAATTTTAGCAAAGTTTTGTAAGTAAAATAAATTTAAAACAACTAAAAGAGTTGTTAGTTTATTAAATACAAACAATGTCCATTTTTTATTACAAATTTACAAACGTGAAATATTCACAAAATTGCATCAAACTATATTCACATTATTTTGGAAAATATTTATTTAATCTACTTTATCCATTCCTGTAATGCATAAGACTAGAAACCTTGGGATACATTTTTTTCAAATGAAGATACAGTATAGAAAACAATTGCTTAAAACGCATGCCAGTGTAAAAAGTATTGCTAAAAATAAAAAATTGGTGATGTTTACTTGTCGTTTATTTTAGTTAGAAACAAAAATATATATATATATATATATATATATATATATATATATATATATATATATATATATATATATATATATATGAAATACTAATAAACCTGAGTATTTGAGTAATGCTTAGAAAGCATCCATTTTTAATGATGGTGATATTCCTGACTGTTTATCCTCTACATAATGCGTCCTGGATTAGGTGCCCCTAGGCATTTAGACTAATAACAGCAGGGACCGAGTGCACAGCGGTATAACTGGGCTTCTGCTACGGCGGGCAAATGTAAGTATACACCCAGGATACTTAAAAGATATTTTAAGGCATACCTATACTATATGTAGCCATTCGGCTAAGAGAGATAACCTTGACAAAAAATCAAGCGGTTTCGTCAATTTTTGCGACCAATGGCGACGTCACAAGGATGCCGTCAGTCACCCAAGAAACGTTGTTATTCTTCTACGTTTGCTGTACTTATTAAGTCCTCGAAGTCAATCGTTTATATGTTGTATAAATATGAAAATAAGGAGGAGATGACCACGTTACTAATCAAAATTTTTAATATATATATATATATATATATATATATATATATGTCATGATCTATATATAATTCAAGAAGAGAACAAATATTAAAATGTGTGGACTTTTATTTATACATTGTAAATTATTTAAATTATTGTTAGTAACAATTAATTTCTTCAAGTCCAAATACTTTTAGGCATAATAAATGTGTATACGAGACAACTGGACAACTACTGTTGTAAAACTGTTGTGATTTCTAGGAAAACTGACACCATATATAACACTGTAACATTGAATTAAAGATTTGTAAATAAAGGACCACATATATTGAAATTCATTTACCTAATGAATTACAGGCAATAATTTATCTATTGTTTTAGCAAACTTTAGTAATTCCAATTCATGTATACGGCTAAATAAAACATTTATAACTTATTTAAAACAAGAAAAAATTTTATAAGCACAATTATAACCGTGGTATATTTGCCTCTTAATTACTCAAATTTACGCTTTACTGAAATCTTTTTTGGTTTTATCAAACAGTAGATTATCCACTTGGAAAATAATGGAGTACTTGTAAAATAAATTATTCATCTTATAATAAATAGTATTTTGAAGGATTATGTTAATATGCTCCTATCCCAAGTAGCTAAAGAAATTAATGAAAATTATAGATATAACTTAGATTGTTACAATTATAAAGTTTATTCTGTTTCTTTTTACATATTTGTGCAGTTTTCCAAATAAAATATTGGGTTTTTGTTTAAATTATGTGTATTTTTTAAATTTCAATAAATTATGGTATTGAGCTTTATTATTAAAATGCTAAAAATATTATCTAAGGTATGTATTAATAAGAGTTAGACATGTGTAAAATAAGCAACACATTCTGAAGGCCTTAAGATATAACAATGCGTCAATGTTTGATTCAATTTTTAAAAAAATTTAATTTGTTTACTTTATAGAGGATAGCATATATGTTTTATTTATTTATTCATTTATTCACTTTTACTATTTTGAATGCTTTGACGAAAACGCGCATCTTTAAGTAGTAAAAATTTTTAGCGAAGCCGAATGTGGGCCCGTATTTAGTGGGTCGGTGGTGGGATTCAAACCCTGGTAATGTCAGTCCTTGTCTAAGTGCAACATGTATTATAGCAAATTTTAAAACTGCGTTTAAATATTTTATGCATTAAAAAAACTAATATCACAAATTTAAACATGTTTATCTATTCACTTCTTTCAGTTTTATTTTTCAACTTTTTCTTAATCCTGTAGTAATAAAATAACTATACTCTTTACTTGTAGATCCATTCAGTCCATTTGTAGATGATTTGAGAGATATTTTATTTACAAACAGTTTATACGCACTAGACATATTTATTTTGTAAATTCTATTTCGTTATATATATATAATCAATAAATTCGACTAAACGAATGAAATCTGTAATTAATGGGTTTGACGTAATAAAATAAATTGTTAAATTTACATGAAATTTTCATTTTTAAACAAGATAAAAATTTTATTTTTAATTACAAACGTTCGAAATATGTTTTACAATTATAAACATTTAATATTTATCTTAAAACGCAAATATAATAATTAGTATCGCTATCCCAATATCCTACTAGATCTTATTTTAACAGTATCGTGTTCCTTAAGGTAAAACAGTTTACGTAACCGTGCTTGTCAATTACTTTTAACGATGGTCCGTCTAATAAAGTAAATCGTCGAATTTGCTTGGCTACAGCTAAGTTGGAAAAACTTTCCAATCCCCTTGGAAGGCGAAAAACATCAATCCAAACACAAAAATGAACATATTCTCTTCATTGATGTGCACAGTGCTTCTGTACGCAGCTAAAACCTAGACTCATACAGAGTCAGAGATCAAGAAGCTTGACAAATTTGAACCAAGATATGTCGGATACATTTGGTACAACACCTATTTTGCATCATCCATATCAAGGGCTTGGACGAAAAAGATCGGCAACTGCCAAATTCGAAATGACCTCCAATTTCACGATCTTCGCGACAACGAAAATTAAGCTGGTTTGGACACGTTTTTTTTGTAAGAATCCTAATGCAATCTCATGTACCATAATTTTGACTTGTCCAAATGCCAATTAAAAGAAAAGGAAAGATGGTCACAAAACGTACTTGGATGGATGCTGTTCGGGACGATCTTTAGGCTATTTTTACCGGGATTTTATCTTGCAAACAATGGCAAAGTCGTGCACGTCTCCGAAAACTGTGGATAGTGGAAGGGATGCTACATGAACTTGGAACTAATAGAGAGGTGGCTATGCCACCAACATTTGTTGATGTTGATGTTGTTGTTGTTGTATTGTACAACAAATGCAATAAAATATACTTTCAGTTAGCTATGTTTTATTGTTGATATATTGATCTTTTGACAAAAATATTAAATATTTTTTATTTTCCTACAATTTTTTGTTAATCGACCTTGATGTTTACAAACAACTTTTCTATTTTTATGCTAAACAGAAATCAATACAAAAGTTTGGTTAACAATGTATTCCTTAGCGACACACCTTTTTCGGCAAGTAGATAATTTGCACAAACCTTGACAAATATCCACAATTATTATTATTACTGCGTAAATGCTTTACCAAAAACATTTTTCAGCAAGTGGGCACTTAAAAATACTAAACAAGGGTCGGTGATACTTAAATCAATTCTCACCCAAATTCGAGTCCAACGCTGTACCACTAAACCACTTCTAGTGGTGACTTCAAATCTCCGGTTACCATAGTCCGTATTTAGCGCCTTCTTTGTGCTTAAAAACAATGTACCAATATCTGATTGGTAATTCAATAAATAAATAAAAATAATGTTTTAATAATAATTATTATTATCATTATTATTATTAATTATTATTATTATTATTATTATTATTATTATTATTATCAATATTAATTTTTGATAACCTGAGTTCCAGATTAATAATAAGTAGTATGTTTTTATTTATTTTAGAAATCTGCTATAATCATGTAGATCCAGTAAACACACCCTTACACGCTTGATCTATTATTTTTGCATAAAAAACAGTATTATGATTAATTAAACCACAATAAAAACTTTTTTTAACAATTGCATAGTCGTCAAGCTTAAAATAAATAAATCACATTTAGTCAACAAAAGTCCAATTTTTCTCATAAATTCCATGTTTACTTTTTATGGTTGATTAAAATATTTTTAAACTATTTAAAAATTTCAGTTTTTAAAAAAACTCCAGTTACTAAATTTATTTTTAACAAAAAACGGGGTATCTATTAATAGTCAAATTTTTCTTCTTTTTCCATTTTTATCTACTTACTATCTTTTGTCGATTGTAATCGAACAATGGGACTTGTTCCTACGCCAACTACAACACTTATATACTAAATTAAATAAGTGTATCACCTCCGCAAAAATAATTGTACAATGTAACAATTTGCCACTTATAATATGTAATTAATTATATTGAGATTTACAATATGTGTATATATATAGATAACTTTTTAAACTTATTTACTTCTTTTTAATTGCTTAGAAAACAACGTATCATTTATGTAATTTAAATGAATCACATTTTGTAGGATTGTATTAATACGTTAGTGTGCTCCTATTCCAAGTAGCTTTAACAAATAATCAAAAAATACGGATATAACGTAAATTGCTTAAATTATCACATTTGATATGTTTTTTGATATATTTATGTATTTTTGTCAATAAAATGTACTTTTTTAACAAATTATTGAAGGTTTTTTTTTAAGTTTTAATAAATAGTGATAATGTACATTATTTCTTAGTCAATATTACTAAAGTATTGTCCAAGGTATATATTATAAAAGTTAGATACGTCTAATGTATGCAACAAACACTGAATGCTTCAAAGTGTCATGGTCTGTCCATCTTCCTATTCGTTTGTTTTGACAGATATTTTCATCAAAACGTATGTCAAAGTTATGTTTCATTCAAAAAACTTTTATAACCTGCTTACTTTCTTAGACACTTAAACTGTAACTTTGAATTAGTTTCTTTGTCCAAAATTATAAATAAATATTGATTATTTATTTCTAAGTCAAATATATTCAATTTTCCTCCCAATTTTGTCAACAAATTTAGCTAATTATCAAGGTCATATGTTTTGTGCATCAACTATCTACCTTACTTTTGTTTCATCTATAAGCGGTAATCGACCGATTCAACAACATATATATTTTGAATAAAAATAATTGAAAACAATGAGTATTATCGTATGATGAGTCAGTCAGTACACGTTATCGTATAACCCTAACTTTAAACATAAATTGTAAAAGTTAATAACAATAATAATAATAGTAATAATACATGCGTGCATGCCTATTTTTCTCACTTCTTTTTGAATTCCTTAAAATTTTTAATATTGAATTTTTTGTCGATTTGATATCTACATTTTTGAACTACTTTTTTACACTGAATTGAGTGAAATATGTCAATTTGACATCTTTGACATTTTTGTAAGTAATACTAATTTTAACTATCCATTTTTCGATAAAATATTTTTAACATTTATAAAGAAAAATTTTGTTTCCAATTAACTATAGAAAATGGAATATATTTTTTCTGATATATTATAAATTATTTTAATAAAATTATTATAACGTGTTTGGGGTTGTATTGATAATAATAATAATAATTTATTTTTACTACTATAAATGTCTTGCTGGAAACATGCTTTTTAGCAGTGGGTATTTTAGCAAAGTTGAACGTGGGCTCCCATCACAAAGAATGGGATGATCGTAGACTTCCCCACTAGCAAAAACTACACGTACGAGCGATCCCGATTAAACATCATTGCAGGTTTCAATGCGCCAAGGTGCAATAGGGAGTCTCCACTTCGAGTCAGAGAATTTGTAGTTATCTTGAGCCCGGCGCCATTTCAAGTAATTATTATTATTATTTTTATTATTATTATTATCCATTGCTGAAAAATGGGTTTTCCGTAAAACCTTTAAAGTAGTAAAAATATTTCTTTTTAAATTAAAAATATTTGAACCATCACAATTATATTATCGTATTTTTTTAATTTATTGGTCCTCGTTTAGCTTTGCGGAAATATCTACGTGCTGAAAGGTGTTTCTTGTAAAGCAACAACAACAACAACAACACTAATAATAATAGTAATAATAATAATAATAATAATAATAATGATAATAATAATAATAATAATAATAATAATAATAAT
>JAKXYG010000911.1:0-36312 GCA_025895645.1 Cardicola forsteri
ATTTTTACACATTTTTTAAATATATATATATATATATAGCTATTAAAACTTATATTTTTTAAAATTAATCCAAAAATGTCTATTTTATTCATTAATTTTGCCTGTAATTATTTTTTTAATTTTAATATAGTTTGGTTAGTTAAAACAATATAAATATATATGTATCTATATACATATATATATATATATATTGTGCCGGGGTGGTCTAGTGTTATAACGCTTGAATTCGGACCACAGTGGGCATGGGTTCGAATCCCACCACCGGCACTCAAATGCGGGCCCACGTTCGGCTTCGCTAAAATGCCTACTGCTGAAAAATGTTTTTAGTAAAACATTCAAAGTAGCAAACATAATAATAATAATAATAATAATAATAATAAATAATAATAATTATATATATATATATATATGTTATTTTATATGTATGTGCAAATTGTAAATATTATGTTAGATTAATATTAATATTAATTAATTTTTTTTTTAATTTAAATGCAATTTATTTATAAAATTAGTAACGTTACATATTTTGTTATAATATTAAGAAATATTAAAATTTAGAAAAAATTGTATTTTATTTTCTAATTGTTTTTAAACATACCTTCTAATAACATAAAATAAAATAATTAAATTTTATATTAAATAAAAATTATAATTTACTTATTCACAAATTATTACAAATATTATTTTTTATAAAAACATTACAATTAAATTAATGGTAATACTTGTTGTCAATTTTACACATTATAAATTTTTATAACTATGTAAAATATAATTTTACACACAAACATATAATAATGCTTTTATGCAGTATTTTATTAAACTGTTTAATTATTAATTATTATATTTTACTATATTTTATCATATTTTTTAATTCTATTTTTTTTACTAACAACATTAAATATGTTGTAAATTATATATTATTAAAAAAAACATATTATAAACAGTTTTAAATTATTTTATTAAATTACAACTATATGTTAACATTGTTTAAAATATGTAATTAAAACACTTATTTTAAATAATTAATAAAATATTTATTTTTAAAATAAACTTAACATAAAATTAGATTGTTAAATATTACTGTTTTATATGCATTTTTCTACAATATAATTTAAATTAAATTTACAATAACCAAAATTAATTTGTTAGTAAAGTGCAAATTTAAAAACTGTAGATGCACAAACTTAACTTTTACTATGTCATTATTTAATCTGGTGTAAATAAATAGTTAAAACTTAGGTTTATAATTAAATTTTTTTAATGTGCATTAAGTAAATATTATATTTTTAATTACGATCATTTAAAACCTTTTTTTTAAATATACAATTAAAATAAAGTAATTTTTTAAATTATTAAATCTTATTTAAATAATTATATTAAATATAATATTGTTTCCTGTAATAAACGTGTACATCTATTATTATTATTTTATATTATTAAATTATATTTTAATATCTTATTAAATACATATAAAAAACACATTTTACTATTAATAAAAATAAAATAATTAGTAAAATAACAACATAACACAAAAGCAGTAATACAAATAATGTAATCAAAATAAAATATGCAATGTCCTGTAATAAATAATGTAGTATTTTAAAGTACAAGTATTAATATTAATAACTTTTAACGAACTCGCTATTTTTTTTCAATATAATTATTAAATTTTATTTAACACATAAACGTATAAACAGACATCTAAAACTAAACAGTAACTAACACAATTGCTATATTAGAATATTTTTTACAAATAAATATTAAAAAATTAGGAATTTATGCAATTTTACATTAATTGCAAAATAACAAACAAATTGTTTATTAATTATTATAATTTTTTAAATTAATAGATCACATTTAAAAACATGTATAATTTTATATTTTTTTAATTGTATAATTAGTTTATTAAAATAATAAATTACATCTGCAATAATAGTATATTCAAAAAATATTTATTTAAATATGTACAAAATGTAAATGTGCAATATTTTAAATTATAATTTTGACTGTTAACAATATTTTAAAAAACTGTCTAATAATTTTTGTAAATATATTTATAAAATTTTACCATTAACACATAAAATATAGGCAAAAATTTAAACGCTATATTCCATTAATGTTTACAAGTGTAGCGAGATAAATTAATAAGAAAAATAATCAAAATTATTTTTACTACTAATTATTATTATAACAATTAATTTTATTATTATTGTCATTGTTATTGTTATTATTGTTTATACTTTTTGTTTTAATGTAACAAATTCTCTAGAAACTTCCTTTGTTTCACTTTTAATTTGTGAACGTGACGTGAATTTCAACTAATAAACCTTCTTTTATTATTTGTATATTTTTTATGTAGTCAAGGTAAACGGATTGAATTTTTGAAGGTATAAGCGGATTAGTACAAATAGCAATCAGGAGTTAGATTATTATTTATATTTTCCACTTCCCCAAACAAGTAAATAATTAAAAATATTAGTGTTGCAACTATTGTAAAAATAAATTAGTTTGCAAAATATTAAACATCCTTTGGTTATTATAAAGTATTTTAACGATAGATTATATTTCAGTAAAATTGTAATTTTATAATTATTTTTTACAAGTTATTTAATTTAATGTGCATTTAGACAATAATAATTTACAAATGTACAAAATGTACATTTATAATAATTAAAATTATTATTACTATTATTACTAATAATATTTTAACTAACTGTCTATTAATTTTTGCAAACATAATTATTAAAATAAATTATTAATGTTTACAATTTAAATAAATATTTAAAGCTAAACATTAAATTAAACATAATTATATAAAGTATTTTACTAATAATTTATACAAAGTTAACACTGTAAATGTATTTGCAACAAAAAAAATTATTATTACATTCTATTTTAAAATGTGATTACATTTACAGATGTTTTTTATTTTATATTTTTATAAGTGTATACAGTTTTTAATTATTATATAACTTTTTTAGTGCACTACACACAGTTAGCTAACAATCCTCTTGACTACATCTGTATGAACTGCAAATATAAAACAAATTTTTGCCGATTGCGTCCTGCTAACAGCATTAAGCAGGTTAAACATATTGACTCAATAGTTGATACCAAGAAAATCTCTATTCAAATATCACATTTGAAAATCAGCTTTGGGATCATTTCCTTTTTTCTATCAATTTTAACTGCTAAGTTTTTTAATTTTCTTTTGAAGACTGACATTATTAACTCCTAAATAATAAAACTATCGGATTTAATTCTGGGCAAACTTAACACTACAAAAACCAATATAATCAACTTAAAGGTTTTTTTTATTGCTGCAAAATCTGTTCTAAGACTCTTCCAAAAAGAAATTTTTAAGGCTGCCAAGCAACAAATAATAGATTCTATATTTAATTGCAAGTTAATTGTAAAAAGCATAAATAACAGCGTAATTAATTTTAAAGATTATGTATTAAACATTATCATTATTTGTTGCTCTAAGGCTTCTGGCATAAAAATTTATAAACTTACATGTAAGCGTTCTCATTTATCCCCTCCTATACTGGTTAAATTTTTATTAAAAAATACTGTTGTCTAATTGGCGTTGTGTAACATCTGATTTCCGTAGCGTTTAGTTAACTAAAAGTGTTATTTTAGTTAAACGCTGTTTTGAACGCTTAACTACATTGAATCCTTTAGGTAACCCTGTTTTCATAGTTTAATTGTCATCATTAAGGCAAGATTCTATTGATGCACCAACTTTTTGGATTCTACTCTAAAGTCTTTTTTTTCTTCCGGTAATTCACTGTGTTCGGTAATTATTTCTACTACTACACCTCTTTTCTAGACCAAGTGTTACTACACTAGTGCCTTAAGTCTCAAAAACAAACTTTTAGAAATCCAAAAATTGGCGTTTTTTTTATCCTCTTATATTATACAGATAACCAAATCGTTGCTCTTAAAAAACATACTTGACAGTAAAAAAATATAATATTGTTAAAAAAATTCAACAAATAGTAAATGCAGTAACTGCATCTTTTATATTAGAGAAGATATTGTTTTTTCTACTTTTTCCTCTATTCACCCTAGTTAGCAAAATGGATATGACCTTTTAAAGTTAATCCTACGGTCTCATACGGTATGCTCCCTTATTTATTTCCATTTTTTTCTTACAAAAACTATAAATTTAATGCTTTTACAAGGTATTTAGTATATCCTTTCCAAGCCTTTTAAACACTATTCTTATGGGGAATTTTAAGTATCCATCCAGTAATTGGCTTTCTGTAGCCGGATCCTCAAACTACTTTTAAAATAATTTTTTTAAACTTAGTATAAAGCATGTTTTCAACATTATGTTTTTTTATTTACTAGGTATAAAATAAGTGCATTGTATTCTTATCTAAACCTTATCTTTACAAATGATGCTTCTTTTATAAATAAGATATCTCATATTTCTCCTTTAAAAAAAGTAATTATTCTCTTGCCTCTTTTAAAATCATTCTCTTTTTTGCAAGAAATAATTTGACTCAAGATATATACGGTAACAACATTAAAAACGTTTACTTCTATTTTTCAGATATAATTAATTAAGGAATTAGACAATTTGTTTTTTTTAGAATATTACCAGGTTAGGTAGAGAAAATATCAAAACGGATATTAACACTTATGCTATGCTATGATAATGACAATTAATCATAATAACATTATTTTTATTAATAATAAGGAATCCATGGATGTTATTTTAACACTATAATAGATGCAACAAGTTTATGAAACAAGACATAAGTGAACTTAGTAAATCTAAAATTATTTTGAACAATAAATACATCTGCTGCAATTGCAATATTTTATTATTTGTACAGTACTTAATTGTTTATTTATTGGTAAATTAGAAGGCTTGTACAACATTATTGACAAATAAGCAAATAACAGGTATTTTATGTAATGTAAAAATAACATCTCAGTCAGGTTTAATAATATTTTTATTAAATACTATCTTTAATATGTATTTAATAAAATAACTATTACTTATTTTAAAAAGCATCCCAATATAATTCTTAATAAAATGCAGGTATAGTTAAATAACACTTATTACATTGTAATAAAAACCATCATAATTTATAAAATAAAAAACAACTAAAATGTCTTATTCTTGTTTTAAAAATAACAAGAGAATTCTATTATCTATAATTTCTGTATGCAATAGTTTTAAAAATTACTTGTAATTAGTTTTTCAAATATTTCGTTTTTATTGTCCTACATTTTCCAACTCCATAACTACCATATTACCTTTTACCACTATTACTAATAATGTTCTTAATTTTTTATTTAGTTTTAATTCTTTTTTATGCGAACCTGATGAGGTCTTTTTTAGAATCTTTAAAGTGTGCTGATGTTTTTGTTTTTTATCTAATCCACATTTTAAACCTCTTTTTTTTACTGGTTACATCCCTAGTATCTAAACATTTGCACTTAATAGGCTTATTTACAAATCGGGATGCACATCTAAAGTTAAAAACTTTAAATTGGTTATTATTAAAAAGTTAGTCAGGTCTTATATTTTTGATTATATTACTAATTCCAACTTTATTAACTCTTCTCAGCATGGGTTTTTACCCAGTAAGTCCTGTATTACAAACTTAATAGTTTACACTAATATAAATTTTTAAATTTTGAATTTAACCCATCAGTTGATGTTATTTATTTTTATTTTGTTAAAGCCTTTAAGAAAGTTAATCATGATCTGCTTCTAATCAAACTTAGATCCTTTGGCATCTCTAGACCTATCTTATTTTAAATCTTTAATGTTCTATACTTGCTCCTTAAAGATTAGATTAAGTGTTGACCTCTTTTTTTTATGCAAAATAACGTCTGGGGTTCCTTAAGGTTTGGTTTTAGATTTTTTACTGTTTATCCTTTTTATTAATAATTTACTTTTCGTTGATAACTCCAATATTCTATTGTATGTTGATAATGTTAAAATTTGGGATTTTAACCCAGATAATAGTATTTTAATATTAACAACTGGGCGTTTAAAAACTCTCTTCCGTTAAATCACGCAAAATGTAAGCACATAATTTTTTAAAAACCATTAGAAAATGTCTTTAAAATGTCTCCTGATGATGCTTTTCCAATCTATACTGTAAAATCAATAAAAGTCTTAGAAGTTTTAAATTACACATAATACTAAAGCTACTCACAATTTTATTAAATTTTTTAATAAGAATTTAGGTGGTATGCCTTGTGGGTGCGTTTGTTTAATATATATGCTTTACATAAGGCCCTACCTAGAATATTGTACTTACGTGACTAAACCCATCCTTTTATCCGACATTAAAACATTACAAAAGGTTTAAAAGATTGTTTTTAAATTAACTAGATCTTTTAAAAATTAGTTTTAACAACAAAAATTACATTCATTTAATTTGTTTTTAGACAGCTCCAGAGTGACCTCATCTTGATACATTAATTTATCTCTTTAGTCCAATCTTTGAGTTAGCTAAAAACTCACGTAGAGGGCATAATCTAAAGCTAAGCAAAGCCAGGGCTTCTACTAAAATAAAATTACATTGTATTTCAACAGAGTTATTAACTATAAAAATAGGCTTTTTGCTAAAATAGTAAATGCCCAATCAACTAACTTCCAACAACCCACTTGTTTCTTTATCCATTTAGTGCTATAACATTTATTTTTATTTTATTTTTAATTTATTTCCTACCTTTAATTTTTTATTATTTTGTTTTTCCTTTAATTAATACTGCTAATATAATTTGAACCAAAAATCAAAAGGAGTTCGTTTTCTATTCAACTTGTAAAACAATCTGTAACCTGTACTATATTAATATATATATTTTTTTATTAAAACTTATTTTGTAATATGTATATGCATACAGCAGGCAATGTATATCATTTTAATTATTTTAATGTTTTAAAAAAAAAATTAAAGTACATTTTTAAAATAACAAATTTATTTTTTACATTATAAAGATTTGATTAATGCGCTACATTTTTTTAAATGTATAACTTTGATACATACGCTGGTAATGCGATCCCAATTATAAACTATTTCTAATTAAAATTTATTAAATATTAAAATATTTAATTTGTTTATAAAAATAAATATTTTAAAAAAAATATTTTTATTTTATATAATTTTTTTAAACTACAATTTTTGAAATAAAGTAACTGCTTACACATATACATACAAATTTACACTGTTTTTAAATAATTAATTAATTATTTATTTATTTTAAAAATATTTAAATATATATATTAAATTATTTTAATGTTTTAAGCACAAAGTTCGTTTTTATTAATTATTTTTAAATTTATAATTTTGTTAAAAATATATTACTTGTAGTTATGAATTAAATCAAAGTTCTTATAAAAAATGTATAAAAATTAAAATAAATGCCGAATGTATAAAAACAAATATTTTAACTATGTACTACATTTTAAACAAAAGAACAAGTCCAGGATTACCCACAGTTAGAAAACAACGTTTAACAAACAAACAAAATAATTAGTTTATAATTAAGTAAAATAAAAACACCAAACAAAACATCAAACAAGTAAATATATAATATTTAAAATATTTTTATATTTAATTGTAGGAAAAAAAATAAAATTTAAAAGTTTTATTTTTAAAGCGAATGTTAAGAAACCTCTATTTAATTGTGCTTTTAGATTACAAGAAGTAAATTTAGTTAAAAATTACAAACATTATTTATTGTTATTTTGGAAATTAATATACTTTACAGATGGACTAAACATTTAAAGGTTATTTATAGTCTAAAATTCCTATTAACACACACTTGTATTGCAACAATGGTTGCACATTCTTTATGTATAAAAGAATATTTGGCAATTATGTACAATCAGTTTTCAAAATAGACGCTAACAAGTGGTAATATAATTTTTTTTATATAGTCTAAACCTCAATGTAATTGTTTTTAAATTAACATTTTAAAACGGATGTATTATAAAAAGACAAAAATTAATTATATTATTGTTACTTTAATAAAATTAAAAATATTACTTAAATTACTAACATTATTATGTTTGTTAATTTTTTTTTTGTGTATTTATGTATTTTAGTAAATAAAAGTACATTTTAAAACTAATTATTTGTTTGTTTTTAAGTTTTTATAATAAAGGTATAGAACTTTTTTTAAATAAATCTTACTTTGCATTATATTAAGATTTTTTTTTTAAATAATATTAAATGTATACATATTAGTAAAATATTATTTTAAGTATTAATTAATAAGTGTTAAATATGTATAAAATAAGTAACTCACAAAATGAGGCGCGTTTTTCCGCTACATATTTATTAAAGCGTTATTAATAATTTTCTCTTTTGAAGATTTTTTTAAAGATTATTGCAGTGTTTTTGCATTGTAATACGTAATTTGTTTTATTATTACTTTAGCATATTTTTTAATTTTTATTTGTTTTTTATAATTGTTAATTTCTACTATTTACCTTGATTTTGTCTTAATTTTAAATATATTTTCTGTGATTAACCCTCCTTTACCTCACCATTTATTTTATATTTTCCCCCTAATCTTACTGATATCATCGATAAATAGAACCAAGGATTAAAAGGAGTATTGCTTTTACTTAACTCGTGTATCAACCTGTAACCTGTATAGTTAATTATTTAGTAAGTGAACATAAAAATAACTAATGTTACTATATATATATATATATATATATATATATATATATATATATATTACAAAACTATTTTGCTTTAAAAATAAGCACGGGGCAATAAGAGAACAATTACAGCAAAAAACAACAACAACAAAGTTTTATTGGTATTAAAAATTTTGCACAATCAAATATTAAACTTTATTTTGGCTTTTACTCAACTTTATCACCTGTGTAACTCTGTTATTTAGATACGTGCAATTACTTCTTTGTTGTTGGCTGCCAAAATGGTGTCTTTCTGTATTGTTTCCGTAGGAGTATAATTTTTTTAAAAAGGTTAGGTTGCTAATCTTGCGCGCTCACATTCTCTTTTTTTATTTTATGTTAAAAACTAAATATAATAATCAAAATTAATTTATTATTATAGTGTATGGTTTTTATTACGTTTGTTTAAATGTGGGCTCCTGTTTTGCATTACTCAAAATAGTTACTTACTAATAAATAGTAAATGTAAAGCATCCAACTAATAATAATTAATACACAATAAACAATATATATATATATATATATATATTAAAATTTACAAATTTACAAATTAATTTACACACATGCTTTATACATATAAAAGTACCTTCTGTATGTATGTTTTTAAACAAAAATTACTAATTATGTTTTATACAAGTAAATGTTGGTATACATTTAACTGTTTAATCGTTGAATAATACATAATTAACAATTAAATTTTTAAATTAAAACTTTTTTTTAATGTTAAAATCACAATATTAAGTTAAATTTTAATATATATTTATTTATAAAATTAATTTTTACAACAGTGTAAAAACGGTAGTTTTATTGATTTGTTTTATTAATAATTAATTTGTTTAATTTTGAGTGTGTTTAATAATCAAAACTAAACGTATATATCTATTGTTACATTATGTATAGAAAAACATAAATATAAATTTTAGTATAAATTTGTATTAATCGTTTAATAAAAAAACATTTTTAAAATTGATAGAATTATTGTATTTTATTAATAACAAAATTGAGAGATACTTATATGTATAAAAATTAATATTTTATTTTCTAATTGTTTTAAACATACTCTCTGATAACATAAAATAAAATTATCAAAATTTATTTTTTAAATATTTTATTATTTATTTATGCACAAATTGTTACAAACAATATTTTTTATAACAAAACACTATTAAATTAATAAGAAATACTTTTTATTTATTGTACACATTATTTGAATTATTTAAAATATAATATTAAACGTAAACAGATTACAATACTTCTATCCAGTATAATTAAACTAATAGTGATGTCGTGTTGTACAAATTATTTACTTTTAAAATTTAAGGCTAGTAGTTTATTATTTTGTTTAAAATTAATTTTTTTAATAGCTTTTTTTTAATTAATTTCTATAAATGTTTTTTTTAAAGCGATTATTTTCTTTTGTCATTTACAGTCAATTTGTCATTATGTATTAACCTATTACTTAAGTTTTTAAATTGAGTTAATTCTAAACTTCTGTAAAACATTTTTTATTAAATTACAAAATATTTCAGAGAAATAAATAAAAATACTTTAGTTAAGAACAATATTAAAATTTAATATTCTTGTTTTATTTAATTACTTACCAAAGTTAATAATATTTTTTTATGAAGCATCTCTTTGCATTCTAGGCCTAAATTAACGCGTTTTATAACAAACAATATTTAAAAACCCAATGTAGTGTTTTTTACATTGAAAAAAAACTAAGCTTCCTTTTTATTATTACTTATATTTAAATCTGTGTAATAACAGTTATGCGTTACACAGAGCGTCTAGTATTAATTTTTTTAAGGTTACTTTTAAAGTCATACATTAATAACAATGTATTTTTAACATGTTTTAAATTTAGGCAACGAAGCGGAATTTTATAGCAATATCTGTTAAACAATTGTTGTTATTTATTTTCACTTACAGAAATGTAATCAATTTTTTAAATAATTTAAAAAATATTACGTTTGTTTTATGTTAATTTAGTAAATTTAATCAAAAGTTTTAAAAACCTAATAAGATTTGTTTCGTTGCATTAAAAGAATACACCAACTTAATTGTTTTAATGTTTACTAATAATATCATTTTTATTAATAAAGGTATTTTACTTTTATTCTGAAAAAGGCTTTTATAATAAATACTATCTATAAAATTAAAAAAATAATTTTTTAGGAAGCGTTTTTTTATACTAAAAACATAAAAAAAACTAATTAAAAAGTACTTAAGTGACTTTCTTATTGAGAATAATTTAAAAAATCCGGCAGAACATAAGTTTATGCTATTAATATTTTGTCTCTTTAATTATTTATTTATATTTTAATAGCCTCACCTTGTTCTTAGTTAAAGTTTATTAAATTATAGAATTATAATTAATTTTGTTAATATTAATTAAACCTATATTTTGTCAAATTGTAGATCCCCTTTTTAGTTAAATTACAGAAGTTTTAGTAAGCGGTTGCAACAGCGTTAAACTTGGCAGTAAATTGTTTTTTAAAAATAGATATTAGGGTCATTATTAATTATTTTATACATTATTAATTAATTATTTCTAGTTTAATTCTTGTTGATTACCTATGCCATGTTGTAAGTCACAAAAGCGTTAAAACATTTACACACATATCAAAAATAATAGATTAGGTAGTATTAAGTAATGGAAACATGTTAGGCAACCTAAATTAAATTTTTTTATTTGCATTTTTTATAATTAAAAAAACAGTTTTAAAAAATTATTTTTTTAAACTGCATAAATCTAAGATTTTATAAGCCTTTCTTTATCTTTTGATTTTATTCAAAAATAGCTTTATCTTTTACATAATTAATGCTTTAAACTATAACGCATTTATGTCCGCCTAAATCGTTATATTTTTTCTAGATACATTTATTTATTTTTATTTCTAATTTTATTCAGTTTTACTTGTTTTACTTTTTTTATAATATTATTATGTTATATTTTACCCTCACTTTATTATTTTATCCCTCCTAATATGTTTGTTATTTTTAAAACAAAAAACAAAAAACGTTTTAATTAAACTCATGTCTCAACTTGCAATGTTGCGTGATTCCTTTACATAGTTAATGTGTTTAAATGTTTTATAGTTATAAAAACAAATCCAAACTAAAAACAATTTAAACAGTAAAAATTAAACTAAGAAATTAATAATCACTGTAAACCCATTTTTACCAATATGACTCAAAGTATTAAAAACGTTTTTAAAATAGTAATATGTTTTTTAGTATAATTTACTATTTACAATATGTTTGACTTAACTAGAGTGCAAAACATTAAATAAAAAAAACAGAAACTTGTACATACAATCCAAATTTATTAATTTAATTTTGGGTTCTCTAAATAGTAAGTTAACAAACAGAAAAAACCGTAAAACAAGTAAAAATGATCGGCGGGCCCTCGAACGGCTGCGCTACATTTTCAAAAACATCGGAAAATGACAAAACATATGCACAATTATATTTTACATTGATTAGCAGTAATAATAATAATAATTAATAAAAATAAGTCACAAATAAACGCAACATTTACTAATTTTTAGCCAATGTTAAAAGTAATCAATTTCTTTGTAAAAATATAAAGATAAAATAATATAATATAAAAAAATAGATTTTTTATTAATATATTTATAAACCTATTAATCGCGGCAACTTATATTTTTAAATAATTTTCTACTTTAAATTTTTTTTAATTTTTTTAAATTTGATGTAATGTAATATTAGTACACAAAAAAAGAAATAAATAATATATACTAGCGTCAGTTAACAACACAATAGCTAATTGATTTTTTTAACATATTTTATATATTTTACTAAAATAATTATTAAACATCATTTTAGCAATACTAAGTATTAAAACAATGAAAATATTGTTTTTGCAGATAACATTACCAAATTCTTGCTTAGATAAAAACCCCTCAAATTTACACATTTTGATAAAATAAAAATACTATTGCATTATTTGATTAAACATAAATTGTAAAATAAAAATATGTACATATACATATATGTACATTACAAAATTTACAAATTTAGTAGTATACATATGTATACATATGTATACATATTATAAAAAAAATAATTAAAAATTTTAACCAGATATTTTTTTAAAGAAAGCAATTATGCAAAAATAATGTTTGTCAATATTTAAAATTAATTGTTTTTTAAGTATTTTCTAATCTGTAAATATTTAAGTTTTAAAAATTTTAAATAAATGGCATTTAAATGAGTAAATAATAATAGTTACACTTTAAAAATATATACACTTAAAAGTAAAACACATGACAACCTTTTTTCAACTGCTAAAAATTGCGAACAAATAAAAAATAAATTATAATTTTGGTTTTTTTATCGAACAAAGTTTATATTTATTTGAGGTAAATTTATAAGGTTTTATATACACATTTTAAACAAATTTATTCACGTCTAAAAACAGTTAAAACTAGATCTGCAGTAATTTTAAAAATAGTTATTATAAATCTCAGATTATTTAGTGGATGTTATTCTTAAAACTACTAAATTTGTGTAAATTTTGTAATGTACATATATGTATATGTACATAATGATTTTACAATTTATGTTTAATCAAATAATGCAATAGTATTTTTATTTTATCAAAATGTGTAAATTTGAGGGTTTTTTACTCAAGAATTTGGTATGTTATCTGCAAAAACAATATTTTCATTGTTTTAATACTGGTATTATTAAACATGTTTAATAATTATTTTAGTAAAATGTTAATATGCTTAAATAATGTTAAAAAAATCAATTAATTTTATTGTGTTAATTTTTGACGCTAATTATATTATTCTCTGTATTAATATTATTATCAAATTTTTAATTTAAACTAAAAATTAAAAAAAATTTAAAGTAGAAAAAAAGTTGTTTAAAAATAAGTTATATACTTTTGATTAATAGGTTTATAAAATATAATTATTAAAAAATCTATTTTTATATTAATAATTTTTAATCTTTATATTTTTTACAAAAATTGGTCACAAGATTACTTCAACAATGTATTTAGTTAACGTTTCTAAAAATTAGTAAATATGTTTATTGCGTTTGTCTTATAACTATTTATTTTATTAATTATTATTATTATTACATTTAATTTTAATACGTTACAAAAATACATTTTTGCTATATATAATAAAAATAATATTAAAATTACCTAAAAAAAGTGAAAAAATAGAAACAAAATTATTAATAATTAACAAAATTAGTGTAAACATAAGCATAGTTAAAAAACTTAAATTAATTGTACTGTAATAAATTTATTAGAAGTTGAATGTTTTTTAGTTTTTTATTGCTCAAAACTTTAAATATGTATAACAAACATAATTATTAAAAAAATATAATTTTAAAAAGAACATTTAACGATTAATGCAATACAGTTGGTAATATTTAGTTAGTACCTTGCAAAACTTCATTTACAGTTTTTAAATTTAGATTTTTTACGACTAATTTATGTAAACTTTAAAAAAAGAATTTTACATGCATTTTTATATGTATTTAGGTACTTCTAGTAGTTTAAAACAACTAAAAAAAATATTATTAAAAGTAAATTTATAATTTTGACACAAACAGTACAATAAAAGTTTTTCTTTATTATTACTAATGTTAAATATGAATTTATAATTGTTAAATATTGTTTTAAAATAAACTTAAAAATAAATAAAGTGCATATTATTGAACAGTAATGTTGATAAAACAAAAATTTTAAGAATAATTTTTATTTGTGATATTTAAAAAAAACGTTATTTTTGTTTTAATACATTTTATAAAAGTTTAATTAGTAAATACGCATTTATTTTAACAATTATTTTAATTAAATACAATTAAAAATAATATTTTGTTTGTAGAAATGTATATTACGTTAACGCAGATACATGTTTATTTACATTTAACATTATTATTTCTTTGCGTAAAAAACGCTTAGTAAAACTTAGCGATGGACATTACTATTTAATAATTAAACCTTAAAATTTACATATTTTAGTAATAAAAAACGGTAATTAATAAAAACACTTTGTTGCAAAAGTAACACAATATTATTTTACTAAAAAAATTTTTTTTAAGTTAATGTGATTATTTTGAAAAACTCTTAATACTATTTATATACTATATATATACTATTTTATATGTTATAGAATAAACCAAAATAATGTTTGTTACATATTAACTTATTTAAAAAAACTTAAATTTAAATTTACGCAGTACACGGTTTTTAAAAATATAATATTAAAATAATTATTAAAATTAAACATAAAGTCTTTAAAACACGTTTCGTTTAAAAATAGTTTATTTTTTGTTAAAATTAATATTTAATTGTTTATGTTGCAATATTATAATCCTGCTTAACTATTGTTTTATGTTAATAATAACATTTGTATTTAAATTATTTTTATGTTTATTATTTCTAACATATTTATTTTAAAATTATTGTTATTTTTTAAAATAAAACAATAAAATACCTACAGTGTTTAACAAACACACATTAAGTAAAACTAAATATTATGTACAATTTATTATTTCTGGTTACAAAATAAATAGTAAAAAACAAGCAAAAAACTTACATGATATAGAATGTAATTAATTTTAATAACATATAAAATACAAGCCGCAAAAATCTATGTTTAATGATTAAATTATTTTGGATTTATAACGCAATATGGATGTAAATAATTATTGCTTAAAAACCATTAAATGTTTTACAGTTAGCAATAGTTTGTAATAATTTTTATATATTTAAAAAGACTGTTACTTTACATAATTTAGTATAAAACAAAATAATTTAAATAATAAACACATAATATAATTATAATTAATGTACAGTAAATCATAACTTAATAGTAATATACCGTATTTTAAAATTTTGTAAAATAAAAAAGCCTATCTAAATTATTGATTACGAATAGTTTCTGTAAACAACATTTACATTAAATTTATGTTTATTTCAAAAAAATTTTAATTTTTAAAATTATTATAAATAACTGTATATACAAGATACATAAACATTTGCATGTGCAAAATTCAAATTTACAAACTTTTAATTTTGGTGTTCATGTTATGTATACATGTGTACATGTTATATATATATATATATATACAACGCTCGATTTATACTTTGGTGAGTGTTAAAATTTACTAACAGCACTAAAATAAAGACCCACGTTTGGCTTTGCTAAAATATTTATCGCTAAAAAACGTCTTTTGTAATAAAAAATATATATCTAATCTAATGTGATTTTTACGCATTGTTTAACATTTAAATAAAAATAACGCTTATATATATTATTTTTATTTTTATGTATATTACTTGAATGTTTTACATAAGAAACATTTTTTAATAGTATGCCATTTTAGCAAAACTAATTGTGGGCTTGCATTTAGTAGTAGTGGTGAATTTGAACCCATGCCCATTGAGGTCCAAATTTTCGAGCAATGTACCGCTATATATATATATATATAATTTAGTAAATAATAAAAACAACTAAAACAAATTAATATATATATATATGCAGTGTAAAGTTAACATTCACTAAAACATAACAATTGCATTATAATTATTGAATAAAAACATTTAGCACGTACTCCCTATGTAACAATTAAAAAACTCTTAATAATTAGTAAATTATACTTTGAAGTGAATGTATGCATACAACATTTGATAAACTGTTGATTAAATTTATATAGTTTATTATGTAAAATAAATTAAACAAAAACACAAGTATTTAAAAATAACATGTTGCTTTTTACTAATATAAATTGTTCAAAAAATATATGTAAAAATAATATATACAAGATCAACTTAATTAATAAACGCCTAAATTTCCAGCTATGTAACAATTTTAAAATATTAATAGTCAGTAAATATTAATTAGTAGATACACAACAAGCAATTAACCAGTTACAAATTTATATTAAAAAAATTGTTTTTGAAACACATTATTTGACATTTTAAAAAAATAATTAAAAATAAAGTTTTCTTTTAAATTTACTATAATGAAAACAATAACTGCCTGCAATATTCAAACTAAATTATTTTGCAATAAAAAATTTTATTAATTTAATTTTTGACGTATTAAATAAATTAATAAAAATTATTATTATTAATTTTTTTAATTTTTAAAAATACGTCTTTTATATAAACGAAGAATTTTATACCAAACATTTAATTGGTTAAATAAAAACAATTTAATAATAATTTAATATAAATAATATTAACAACCATATATTTAATAAAAAAATGATAGAATAAAAAAGAACTAATTTAATGAATATAGTCAATGTGGCTATCTTGATCATTTTGGTAAGTTTTAAAGTAAATTTGTCAGGTTTATTCTTTCAATTAACAGAATTATGCTAAATTTTTATTAACCAATAAAATTAGTTTAAGCCAAATTTTATATTAAAAACTTAGTGGCGTTTAGTAAATGTTAAAAATAGAAGTACTGTAATACTTTGTATCATTATGCTCTATGTACTTTTGTTAGACATATCTAACTGTTACTAGTACATACCTTAAATAATATTTTAGCATTACACAACATGTAACATTATTCGCAAAAATAATTTTTAATTATATTATATAACAACATCTATTTTTGCAATAAAGCATAATGCCACCAGTTGCTAATACTTAAATCAAAAACACATAATTTGTTAAAACAATAACATTATTGACTAAAATACATCAATATTTAAAATAAATGTTACAAACTTATTATTTTAGTATTTCAAATTTGAGCTTCGGTTTTTAATTATTTTTTGTAACCTTTTTGGATACAAGTCGACCAAAGTATTAATATAATCCTTTGTTATACGATTGTGTATAATGAAATTACTTTTTTCTACTAACGACATGTTACTATCCAAGCGGTTAACCTCGTGTTTAAGAATACTGAAAACATTTTAATAACATTTAAATCTGGACTGTAAAGAGGCAATTAAACAAAGGTCAGCTTTTTACTTGTTATGCCTTTTACAGTCTAAATGCACAAATAATAAATACACAATATAATAAATATTAATGTATAAACTGGCGCGTTATTCTAAATAATTTTTAAATGCTTTGAGGCATTTTGTCGTAAATCGTTATTAAAAATTTTTTAAAAACTTTTAATACATTTTCTGTTATTAAAGTTATTACTTGTACGAATCCATTTTGGTGTTTGATTGTACTTTAAAGCAAAAAAATTTTATAATGCAGGATGAATGTGCTAGTTTACAAACAATGCATGTGTTATTAATGGAGAAATGTTTATCATAAATTACTCTTGAATTTTATGTTTATGGTTTGTAAGTGATAGCACACTTGTCTGTAAAATACAACGATCTCCAACACACAATGGTTTACCATTGTACTTTTTAGCAAATTCCACTCGTTTTAGTCTATATATACAACTTAAAGAAGGTTTTTTATTTGCTTTTTTTAACAATATTTTTGCTAATTTTATGCGTTTTTTTATATTTGAATAAGAAAAATTTTCTAAATATTGTTTTTTTTATTTTTTATGTTTATTGTTCTGTATCTTTTCAGTTGAGTGATAATAAAATAATTATCTTGCTTACTTGTCCATGCTTTCTTTCCATTTGTATGCGTTTTGGAACCGGTTTTACTGTTTATCACTTTGTAGACAGTAGATAAATATATTCCAAATGCTTTAGCAATTACTTTAGGTTTTACATTATCTTAATATAAACTTTGAATTTATTTGTATTAATCAGCTCTTGAAAATAAACTTTAATCTGTTTTAGGCATTATAAAACTGAGTTATAATTGATAACGGAAATAATTTTTTTTAAACTGCCAAGTGGCGGATTATTAATTTCATACATGTAATCGTACATACCATTAAAAAAAATAATGCAAAAAAAATTTATTTTAAAATTATTTACACAAAAATTTTAATAAAATGGAGTAATAATTGGCCAATCAAATGTTTGGTGCAAATTTCTTTTTTACATGTAGGCACGTATTTTTAACATAATAATATATTTTTGTAAAAAAAAACATGTATTTAATAAAATTAATTTTTTTATTAATTAATTTTATAAATTTATTAAAATTTAAATTAATTTAAATTTTTCACTTTGAAGTAATTTAAGTTTGAATATTGCAGATAGTTGTTGTCTTTATTAAAATAAATTTTTTAAAAAATTAAATAAAAAAAAAACTTTTATTAAATGTAAAATCTTATTATTATTTAAAAATATTAAATAATGTATTTTAAATATAAAAATAATTTTTTATATAAATTTTTGACTGATTATAATGTATTGTATAGATTATAAATAAACTAAGTTATGTATTTTCTACAAAATTTCAATTTTTAGAAAATGTTTAACTAAATCAAAAAAGTGTTTTATAATACTAAAAAATTAATAATTTAATTTTAACAAAATATTTTTTACCTAAAAAAATTTGTACATATATATACAACCCTCACAACAATTACTGCAAAAAAGTAATTATTTAACTAAAAACCCTTTAGCATCTACATAGCATACAAGAGAAACGTTACTTTAATTATAGAATATACAATACTATATAATAATTTAAAAAAAACTATAATTATATATACATATATATTGTAAGTAAAAAAAATTATATAAAATATCAACTGGTGCAAAATCGGAAATAGAGTAAAATGATTAACATTATTTATAACGTCAACTATTAATAAAAATACAGATTGCACGCAATTGTTTTAGTTACCAAATGATTAAGAACATTACAACGTTCAAAACATTTAATAATCTATGTAATCGCCTTTTTTTTGAACAATTTAATCCAAGCGTTTTAGAATGCTGTCAATGAAAGTGTTGATATATTCTTGTTTTATTCCATATTGAACAACAAACCGAATGCGTTTACATAAATCCTCAATTTTGGTATGCTTATTGATATTGCGCTTTAGCATACTAAACAAATTTTCCGGGCAGTTAGGTGGCAATTAAGCAAAAAATAGCTTTTTTAATTTTAGCCCCTCTACTGTCTAAATGTAAATATAAAGCAAATATAGTAAAGTTAGATAAATATGACGTTACCTTTTTGGATGTATGACATAAAGCATTGTTTTGAAAACCAGTAGTAAACCCCGCATAAATGTGCTGCATTTTATAATAAAAAACATCCTTTATAACTAAAATAATTTTTTTATTATTTAAGGTACTAGATATAATTCTCCATTTAATAGGTTGTTAATTATACTTAATACCAAACCAACACATTACTTGTCGAGGGTGGGCTTTTTTTCTAACAACCGAGAGTAAATGTTTTTAAAAACTTGTCCCACACAACACTTTGTTTTTAAAACCAAATGGTTTATCCCAAATAATTGTTTTATTAACAAAGTATACGGAACGCCAATAACATAAATGTTGTTTACTCCATAGTTTACAAAAGGCTAATTGGTTATCCTTTTGTTTGTTTGTAATAAATAGTTTGATATTTGGTGATTGTAGAGTTAAACCAGATTTGATTGCTCTGTTTTTTATAGTAGAATAAGTAAAACTGTTTAAACTATTTTTTTTAGTTTTTAAAATAGGTTTATTATAACTTTTTTTAACTCTATAATAATTTTTTAATTATTTGTACTTGTTGTTGCACGTTTTCTTCCAACATTATCATAATTTTGGGGTTTTTGCCGTTGATAATCCGATAAATTGTTAAAAGGTTAATTCTATATAAATCTGTTAATCTTTTTAGTAAAAATTTTTCATTTTTTAATTTTTTAATAACACGGTGTTCATTTTCAGTAAGATAAAAGCATTTTTTATTACTATTTCAAAAACAATGCAAGTAGAAAGCAGAATTAGCGGCTCAGCGGAATTTCAAGGTTAAACGTAAATAATAAATTATTAGATTTATTTAAAAAATTTTATTTAAAATTAAGAAAAATAATTATATTATTTTTATTTATATAGATTAGAATAATTAAATGTTTATTTTGATAATAATTATTACATAACAATCAGTGCAGATTTGAATGTGTGTTTAACATTAATTTTAAGAATTAATTATTGTTCATTTTTAATAAAATTAAGCACATAAAATAATAATAGGCTAATTATTATAAATATTAAGTAATTTTAACTTATATCCACGTTAATATAGAAGTAGCTTTTAAAATATGCTAATTTGGCCGACTCAGCCTTCTTAAACATTTCTAAGTATATATAAAGGATCTATTAAGCACTAGTCATTATTTTTAATTCCCGATAGTTGTTTTTACGAAAACCAATTGGACATAGCAAATTAATTTAGATTTAATACCTTGTAGTTTTTTGCAATTGTTAAATAGGTGTGTATATATATATATACATATATATATATATATATATATATATATATATATATATGTTTGGGTGGTCTAGCGGTACAGCGCTCAAATTCGGACCTTGGTGTACCGGGGTTCGAATCCCATCATCGGCACTAAAATGCGGGCCCACGTTCGGCTTCGCTAAAATGTCCATTGCTGAAAAATGTTTCTTGTAAAACATTTGAAGTAGGAAACATAAAATAAAAAATATATATATATATATATATATATATATATATATTCTAAAAAAGATTGTATTTGTATTATTTATTAGAATATAACAAAAATTACATTAAACATATACATATGCAAGAATATAATTATTAAAAGTAAATAGTAATTAAATATACTTTCTGTAAAATATTTTTTTTAATAAGTAATTATTAAAAATTAATAAAAATTGTAGTATATATTTACATATAATTTTAAATTTAGTAATTTAAAAATTAATTAAAGTTTTTATAACTATACATATGCAATTGAGAAATAAAGTCAAATTTAACATTTTAGAAAATACCACTCGCTTTTTTATGTTTTATTGTTAAAATATCTTTTTTATGTTTTGTTAACTGCAGATTGATTAATTCTTTTTGTTAAAAATTGTTTTTTTTGCATCAGTTTGAATAATCTTATTTTATTGGTTTTTAATTTAATAATTATATAATAAGTATCTTGTTTATATATAGATAATGCAGATATAATTTTTGCCGTTTTTATATGTATAATCTTTTGTAATGCTAAATTATAAACAAAAATATAACATTATGTTAATTTGTAAAGCATTTCTAGTAAGTAAGAAAAGCCTTCAATATTTATATTTATTTTACTCACGTCGTACAAGTTTTCCAAATTGTGTTTAAGGTTAAAATAAATATTTAAAATTTTAGTGCGCTTTTAAAACAAAACATAAACAAAATTTCTAATATTTTTCTTGCTTTTTTAAATATATTTTAAATTTTATTTACATTTAAAATTAATTTGTTATTAATTAAATGTCCAGTGTGTGCTGGTTGTATAAACATTTGTAAATTATGTAAAAAATAATTATTTTGTGTGCAGTATTTAAAGTTTTATTTTTAATTTTAATACAAAACTGTTAATTATAATTACAACCATTTATATATTTCTAAAAATACTAAAAAACTTTATAATATTTTTAAAAATAGAGTCTTAAAAAAATAATTTTAAATATTTATAACCCATAATATTTTACTATACATACAATTTTTTTTTAAATTGAAATTACTAAAATAAAAAATTATTTTTATGCCAATTTAAATACTATATAGTTACGTATAAACATCTTCCAAATTAAATTAATATGTATACTGTTATGCTTGGGTGTTGAACGGATTAGTGTTCAACTAAACTATGTATTGTTTAAATATTTTAACTTGCTAACCAACTAATCCCAGAGTTTAAAACAAGAAGTCAAAACACGTTTAGACCAGAATCAAATATTCCAAATTACACATGACATATATATAAAAATAAGCTTAATATTTACTACATTGGTTGTCTATCCCTCACTCGGACTTCGTTATGATTGGTCCGATAAATTACTTATTGATCGTGGTTCCGTGTTGTCCTAACACCTCCCTTTTTTTAAAAACAATGTAATTGTTTTTTTTTAGGGTTTACTTTAATAAATGTAGACGGGTATCGTTTTTGCGTTGATTTGCGTAGCCTTGACCTTGTCGTTTGCAATTTGTTTGGCTTTTTATTTGTTTTCTTATTGCTGACCAAATTATCGAAAAATACTGGACTGTCTTCATACCTTCTAGTATAATCCAGACGTACGTGGTTTGTATGTTTTCTTTATAGTTGATTGTCAACTTTTATGTCATACACCACGCGTCCAACGTTTTTAGCCATCATTCCAAATCACCATTGTTTGTGCAATGGGTCACACACGGATACATTTATACCGTTAAACAGTTTCTGTTTGTGAGTTTCCCTCTGCTGTCAGTTGAAAATATTTGGTTTTTCTGTTCATAAGGTCTAATGTTGTTTGTAATTTTTTTCGTAGAAATAATTCTGCTGGTGATTTGTTCTGTAATACTTCTGCTGGAGTAATTCTGTAATTACTTAAAATTTGTTAAAGTTGGTTTTTGCTCCTTTCCTCTCCTTTATTTTTAAGCATTTAACGCTTAAATTTATCAACCAGTCGTTCGACTTGTCCGTTTGATTGATGATAATATGCAAAAGACTTTATGTGATGTATGCCATTATAAAGGCAATATTAAGCAAATTGAGCAGAAGTAAATTGTGGACCGTTATTAGTTACCAATACTTCAAGCATACCAAACTAAAATAATATTGTAATTAATTTCTCTAATACAATTGTAGTTGTCGTAGTTTTTATAAAGAATACTTTTGATCATTTGCTGTATAAATCAATTTGTAGCAGGTAATATATTCCGTCAATTGGTCCTGCAAAATCGGCATGTACTTGTTTCCAGAATTTTGTTAAAAGTGACCACGGAGATGGCTTTATTTTTTGTGGTAATTTTGCTGCTCGTTGACAATAGGTACATTTTTGACACAAATTTTTAATTTCGCAATCCATATACGGCCAATATACATAGCTGCGCGCTAGAGCTTTTATTTTCTTGATGCTTAAATAACCTGAATAAAACTGATTTAACAAACGTCTCAAAAAAATAGGTATGATTATACTGTCATTGAACAATAAACAATTGTCTTTTAATTATAATAAAGATTTTCTTTTATATAATTCTATGAGAAAACGATCAAAACGTTTGGGTCAGTATGTTGATGAATAGTGAATTGCTATGGTTAGTAAATGATTGTTCTTTGTTTTTTAACGAATTTTTGAAAATGTAATTAAAAGAACTGCTATTGAATTTATTACTGGCGTTACATTTGGACGCAGTTGCAAATGTGCTTTGGTTTTTGTACAACAACCAAAAGAATGTTCAAAAATATTACGGTATTTTGAACGAATATTGTTGATAATAGTTTCGGAATGTTTTTTTTCCGTTTACTTTAACGGTTCCAATTTTGCTGATTTGACACAGTTCTTTTATTGACAAGTTTTCTACATTAAATTTTGCTATTAAATCAATGCCAAATAAATCTAAATCTTGGTCACAGACAGCATGTAGTTTATGATTGATTGTTTTATTAGCAAACAATAATAAACAACATGTTACACCCATAAAGGTGATTCTTCCTCCTGACGCGCTCATTGCAATAGTCGACGTCGAAGATAAAAACGGTCTTCCCAAATTAATTTATGTTTTTCTTAAACTTAAGGAAATATCTGGTGTAGTATCCAACTGCATTTTTATTAGAGTTCCATTGACTCAAATAGTAAGATACTTTTTGTGATGGGACTGCGTAAACTGTGTAATTGCGTTAATGTGGCTTTTAAAATTAATTGTTTATTCTGTTGAAAACTTGTCTGCAGTAGCCTTCTTTATGACCAATTTTATTACAAATATTACATATGTGTATGGTATAGCTGCAGAACGTGACATAGTGCCATTGACCACATTGCCAATATACTGTAGGTAATTTGATTAGCACATTAGTTATCTTGCGTTTTGTGACTTTTGTTTTTAATGCTAGGTTAGACTCCTCATTTTGAGTCCTGCTTCAAATTGATCAATTTTTGACATTTTTTTGTTAATGCTTGTAGCGTCAATTCTGGATTGGCCTCCAGTTTTGATAATAATTGGGTGCGAATGTCAGCATCATATTGCGACTGCCACTTGGAAATAAATATTAAACATTTAAACTGATTAACTAACATTTGATTTAGTTTAAAACGCTCACATTCTTTGTCAACTAGCCCGGCGAAAGTTACAAAATTGCCTGATTCCATTTTTATTAATTAAAAACAACGATAACGTATACTGAACACCGACGATTGATTGCCAAATATTTTTGATAAGCAGTTTATTTTTTTTATCAAATAACAAGTTTGTGAATGTTTTGGAAAGAATGTAATAAATAAACTTGTCATGTTTATTTGTGCCCAGTTTTCTTAACAAAGTTTCGGTCTTCCATTAATCATGCTTTGCTTTAAAATCTTGGTTGAATATATTGTTAAAACAATTAAACCACGCTTCAAAAGTTGAACCATTTACTAGATCAAAGTTGAATTTAGTAATAGCGTTAACAAGGATATCTATAGTTTGATTTTGTAAAACTGCATTCTCTGAACACAAAGAAAACGCAGTTTTTGACGTTATTGTTTTTATCAAACGTAGTTGAACTGCCTCAAATTAAATTTGTTGTTGTTGAAAAACAAGTTTTAGTTTTTCTGCAAAAATTGACGTATTTGATAATCTAAATGGGTACATGTGGGTATGTTTTCTGTCGCCAATTTGTTATGCCTGGGTGTTGGGCGGATTAGTGTTTAAATGAGCTATTTATTGTCTGAATATTTTGACTTGCTAACCCACTAGTCACAGGGTTTAAAACAAGAAGTCAAAAAACGTTTAGACCAGAATCAAATATTCCAAATTACACATAACATATATATAGGAGTGGGCTTAATATCTACTCTACTGGCTGTCTGTCCCACACACGAACTTTATTATGATTGGTCCGATAAGTCACTTATCGATTGTAGTTCGGTGTTGTCCTAACAAATACTTAATGTATAACAGAATAAAACAAAAAATAACATTACATTTTAGATATTCAAAATTATAATTATTACAAAAATTATAATAATTAACACATACTTCCTACAAAATATTTAAAAAATTAATAATTATTACATATAAGTAGAATATAAAATAATTAATAACTAAAACTAATTAACAATTATATATTTGTATATATATATATATATATATATATTACATTTAATAATAAAATTAATAATTTAAAATAAGCATATAAATAAATGTGACTATTGATTAAAAATTTGTAGTTAACACCTACCACCTGTAAAACATATTAGGAACACAAGTCCAAAAATAATTTTAGTGTATATATATTTATGTTAAAATTTAAAAAAAAATTATATTAAGTATATAAAGTATAACAGAAATTAACGTTTAAATATAAATATGTGCAATAATGTATTAATAAAATAATAATTAGCAGTTAACACATACTTGCTTTAAAACATATATATATACAAAACAAAAATCTTTTTTGATGCAATATACTAAACATTAACACCAAAATTTATATGTAAAAAATATAGTTATTTTAAAATACTTGTAATTAAAATGTACTTTCTGTAGAACATTAAATAAATGTTAATATATAATAAATAATACTATTAAAACATACATATTTATATATATACGTATATACATTTATATTAACACATATATATATTTCCTTATTTTTTTTTAAATTTTGGTTAAAAGATTTTGTTTATAAATAAAGAAAATAAATACCACAAATAATTACTTTTATTTTTATGCAACAAAATACATATCATACTATAAATAAAATAAAACAATACTTTAATAATTAATAAAAATTATTTTTTAAAATGTATTAAATGTGCTGGGTACAAGATGTGGTTTTACAAAAAGCAATGGATTTTATCAGTTTTTATTTTAAATCTAATATATTTTTTTAAATAATTAAATTTAAAAAAATTAAATTAACAATTTTCTTATTTAAAATATGTTTGATAATACATATGCAGTTTAAGATAATCACGTTAAAAAATTGGTACAAAAATAAAAATGATTAATTAGTAAACATGCAAAAGAAGCACATACGATAACGACAAAAATGATTGCAAACCTCTGTATATAATTGTCAAACAATTTTTAAAAATTAAAATAAACATTAATATTCCAATCATAAAAAAGATATTTGTTTATTTTCAACAAATAATCAACAATTATTTAGATGGTTAAAAGAGTTTAAAGATTTACTTATCAGTTTATGCCAAATGCTTTTATAAATTTTAATTACAATCAGATTGTATTATTATTATTATTACATAACTTTTTTAATTTAAAAATAAATGTAGAGTAACACGACAAAAATTACAATAAAAACAAAAAAAAAATAATTTTGTAATTTAAAAATAATATAAGAAAACGAAATGTTTCCATGTATTTAAACATACTGCCGAACGTTTTATTTAATTTAATAAAACATTCATATTAATTAAATTTTTAAAATAATTATTAGTTATGTTTATGTGGTTTACCAACTTTTATTTTATTATTTTTAATATTTATTTTAAAACCGTTTTTTCTGGTTTTTTGGGCGTTAAGCGTAGAATTCGATTAAGTAAGTAAGTAACTGATATCACTGAGACATGTTGTCCTATTTTGCATTATTTTTTTTAGTTTTACTGAGTAAATCAATATTATTTGCAAAATTCAAATTTGTTAATATTTTATGGTTTTATTAGATAACACATGACAAATTATTTATAGATTGATTTATAGTAAAATTAATCACCAGAAAAAACAGAAACAATAACAAAATACATTTTTAATGTTCTCCCGTGATAATTTTAAACATTGCAGTATAACCACGTTTTGTTCAAACATAACAATTTGAATTTTGGTATAACAAAAACAAAATATTTGTAAACTTTAACGGAGTTTTATAAAACATTCTACAAACATTGTCAAAAGCTTTTATAAAATCAATAATATAAATAGTAAATAATTGCTAAAATTCTTGATTTGCTCAATAATGTTACAGAGAATAAGTATTTTATCAATACCATTTTTTTATTTCTAAAAGTTTGTTTGTTGTTTTTAAAATTGTTTATCTACCGCATTACTCAAACAGTTTCAAATAATTTTGTAAAAATTACCTTACCAACAACAGAAAATAAAATTATTTTGTTGCAATTATTGCCATTGTTTGCATTTTCCTTTTTGTAAAAAATAACAATTAATCCTTGCCGTCAATTATTTGAAACTTTATCATTATATTATATAACGTTAAATAAAAAGCATAATCACGTCCTACAACATTACTTCTATTTTTGAGCATTTTTGCAGTTATCTCGTTAAATCCTTCTGCTTTATTGTTGTTTAAAATTTTATTTGCATAAATTATTTTAATTATAAAAACGTCATCATATTTTTATTATTACCAAAATTTATAAAAGTATTTGGCACAATTGTTTAAACACTACTTTAAAATGTTTTAATTATCTATGTAATTGCTCATTATCTGTTTGAAGTAAACAACTATATTTTTCTTTAATTAAAATATTGATGTTTTTCCAAATTCCCTATAATTGTTTTATAAATTTATGCAGACTCTTAAAATTGTATTTTTGCTACTTTTTATTTGTTTTTTTATGTGTTTTCTGACCAATTTTTATTTTTTGTGACAACTTATTTTAACTTGTTTATCTAAAGTTCTGTACCTATTATTAAATATTTTCTAGATACCAAGATTATTTAATTAATCTCTCTTTTTTTTTTTTTTTTAAATTAATTAAATTTTAGGAAACTAATAAAATCTATTGTTTTTTTGTAAAGCGATTTATAACCAATACCAATAGGATAGATTAAGCTCAAGATAGCAAACTGGCCTTTGTAAAAAAATTATAAAAAATTACACAAATAACAGGGTTAAGTAAAAACCCAAAAGAAACTCGATTTTTAATTTGCAGAATTGTTAATGCCAAAACTTTAACCAGTGTTGGTACAAGGAATGTGCGCACACGTTTCTGTAGCGCATACTTAGAACAAGTCCTTTAAAAAAAGAAAAAGTACAATTTAAAAATTTTGGGTATTATCATATTACAATACAAAAATCAAAATGATTTTAAAAGTAGAAATACATAAAATTTATATTTTAAACATAAAAAACATTATATATATTATGTTGAGTAAAAATACTGCTAAAACTGTGGTTGGATAAAAACCCATGAGCGACCTTATTATTTTTAGGCAAATTGAATACCAAATGTGCAAAGGTAATAATTGTACAAGTCTATGCCTCTACTGGGGCTACTAAAAAAATTAAAAAGATATAATTTATAATTAATTCTATTGTTTAATAATGTTAAAAAAAAGAAATCAAAATATGAATTAATGTTTAATTAAACAAAACCAAATTTCGGAACTTCTACAATGTTAGATCACATGACTAAGTTAATAGCATAAATTATAATAGTTATAGGTATTTGACGCTTAACAGGCATTGTGGATTAAGTGCTGGCAACACATTTTTTTGCTTACAAAAATATACACAAAGCAATTTGAACTTTTTTTGACAAAAACGAGATTAATTACATTTGTATAAATAAAGGCAATTTACTTTGCGAGATGTACATGCATATTGCGGTGCAAATGTTGGTTTTTATTACAATTTTGTTGTTGAATAATTTTGTTTAAAATTTAAAAAAATAAAAACAGCAAAATAATTATTTATATTTTTGTGTGAGAACTTTAAACACGAAAATATTTAAAACCAATTTAACATTAAAAAAAACATTTTCAAATCTGAAAAGGGCTAAAATGTTTCACAAATCAATTTTAGACTGTGCTAATTAAAATATAAATGTAATTCAAAATTGTCACAAAATTACGTTAAGTATGTATTTTTGTATTTTTTTTTGTTTTTTTAGTGATTATTTTCATTATGTTTTGGTCAAAGTCAATTTTTTATAGACTCACATTAATTTGGTAATTTTCTTCCTTTTGCCTAAAGCAAAGAGTTGTTTATACTCAATAATAATTATTTATAAAGCAATATATAGAAGTAAAGCGTGAAAGCAAACAAACAAAATTATTAGATGGTAGATGTTATTTATTGTCGGTGTTTTAAAAGTATTTAAAAAATTAGTGCATTGTATTATTACAAGTAAACAAAAAAATAATCAAATTCTACAAAAAAATTTTTTAAATAGCAACAACGGTTTTGGAATAGATAATTGAAAATAAAACAAATGTTAGTAGATCACAAATATTTGGCTAAAAATTAGTTAAAAAATCTAATTAAAATTAGTGCTATTAAATACTTGGAATAATTTAATTTTTTTATGTTTATTTTAAATTACAGGAACTAATGTTAATTTTATTACTGTAACTGATATCTTATTTCTTTATGCTTATTTTTTAAGTAAAAACAATTCCATTAGTAATAATAATAACAATACCAATCATAACATAGAACAGAAATTAATGTTAAAAAATATTTATTTCTACAAATATAATTATTAAATAAGAAATTGTAATTAACACGTACAAGCTGTAACATATACGTATGTATATATATATATATATATATAAATAATTTAACATTAGAATATTAACATTAAAATACTGACATGTGTGATAGAATCATTATTAAATAAAAATACTTAATAACACGTACTTTCTAATAATATTTTAGCAAATTTAAATACAATGTATATATATATATATATATATATATATATATATATATATATATATATATATAATAGTTACTTATATGTATATAGAATGTTTTAATGTCATATAGTAAAAAAATATATAAAAATGAAGATTTGCAAACATATAGTCAGTAAAAAGAAAAATAAATATTAACATATACTGTTTTAAAACATCAAAAAACATTAATAAGTATATATATATATATATATATATATATATATATATATATATATATATATATATATATATATATAAGTATATATATATAAATATATATATATATATATATATATATATATATATATATATATATATAATACGTATATAAATGTAAATAGATATATATTATTAACATCTAAAACCATAAAACAATTTATCTATATAAACCAATTATAATTTAATGATTAATAAAGCTTCAATTATCAATAGAAAGCATACATGGTCAACAATGTATAAATAACTATATACATATAAAACACAACAATAATTAACATTTACCTTCTGTTAATTATTTTTAAAATTGTTGTTACAAATAATAAATAAATATATTTTTATATATTTAACAATTCATATTTTTTGATTTAAAATATTAAGTTATCAAATATGATGTACAATATAACAAAAAAAGCATTAAAACAATCATATTGCAGATTCAATTAAATCTAACAATTTTAATACAGCAATCCTAAAAACAAATAATCTTTTAAAAACTCATTAATAAATATATTATTGTTTTAAATATTAGTAAATGACGTATGTTGACTGCAAAAAAATGTTTAAAATGTTAAAAACTAAAAAATGTTTAAAATGTTAAAAACTAGCAGATTCTACTAAGCTATATATATATATATATATATATATATATATGTATATGTGTTTTAATAATAACAAAATAAAAAAAGAATTTTATATAAAAATAAATGTGAATATAGTCAATACTGTAAACATGTAATTTTTTCAAAATTAAAATTATTATAAAGCACATTTACATTATACTGTAAAATGTCTAAATTAGTTTAAATAAATGAGTGGGTATAATGATTTTTACTTTGATAGGTTTGTTAGAAGTTCAATTTTATTTAATTGTGAATTAGTTAATATTCTGGATAAATATGCCAGACATAAATATTTATATTAAATGTTTTTAGTATTTATGTGCAGGTAGGTGTTTTTTTTTTCAAAATATTTAGAATTATTTAGAGCTTTAGCACTCTTACAACAATTTCTGCAAAAATCTGATTATTTATCAAAAACCTCTTTAGCAACTAAATAACATACAAGAGAAGCGTCAATTTAATTATACAATATACAGTACAATATAATAATTAAAAAATTATAATTATATGTATATATATATATTGTAAGTAAAAATAATTGTATAAATTATCAACTGGTGCAAAATCGAAAATAGAGTAAAATGATTAACATGATTTATAATGACAACTATTAACAAAAATACGGATTAAGTGCATTTTTTTATTTACCAAATAATTAATAACATTAAAAAATTTGAAAAATTTAATAATCTATGTAATCGCTTTTTTTAAACAACTTGATCCAGACGTTTTGGAATGCTGTCAATAAAAGTGTTGATATAATATTGTTTCATCTCATATTGAACAACAAACCAAATGTGTTATCATTAATCCTCAATTTTAGTATGTTTATTAATGTTGCGTTTTAGCATACTAAAAACATTTTTAATAACGTTAATGTCCGGGTTGTTAGATAGTAATTAAAAAAAAAAATCTTTTTTACTTTTAGCTCCTCTACTATCTAAATGTACATATAAAACAAATAAAGTGAATTTACATAAATATGACGTTATCTTTTTAGACATATGACGTGGAGCATTTTAAAAAACAGTAAAAACCCTTGTATAAATGTGCTGCATTTTATAATAACAAATTTTTTACTATTTAAGGTACCAAATATAAATTTCTGTTTGATATATTGATTATATTTAATACCAAACCAACACTTGTCTAGAGTGCGCTTTCTTTGTAACAACCGGGAGTAAATGTTTTTAAAATTTGACTTACACAACACTTTGTTTTAATATTCAAATGGTTTGTTTAAAATTATTGTTTTATAGGCAAAATATACGGAACGCCAATAACACAATTGTCGTTTACACCATTGTTTACAACAAATTAACCTATCATTCTTTAATTTTTTTATAATAAATGGCTTAACCTTTGGTGATTGAACTGTTAAACCAAATTTGATTTTTTTTTCTTATAGTAGATAAAATAAATAAAATTTGTTAAATTATTTTTTTTTAGTTTTTTAAATAGGTTGATTATATATATTTTTAATTTTATAATAATTTTCTGATCTGTTATACGTTTTCTTCCAACATTATCTTAATTTCGTGGTTTTGATTATAAATAATTTGATAAATGGTCAAAAAGTTAACTTTATATAAATTTGCTAATTTGTTTAATAAAAAATCTTTATTTTTTATTTTTTTAATAACATGATATTCATTTTCAGTAAGATAAAAACATTTTTTATTATTATTGTTCATTTTACATACAATGTAATCAGAAAGCAAAATAAGCGGATAAGCGGAATTTCAAGGTTAAATGTAAATAATAAATTATTTGATTTGTTTTTAAATGTTTATTTAATATTTAAAAAAATTTTTTTTATTTAGATTAGAATAATTAAATGTTTATTTTGATAATTATTATGACAGCACAATCAGAGCAGATTTAAATATGCGTTTTACATCAATTTTAAAAATTAGTTATTGTTTACTTTTAATGAAATTAAGCATACAACATAATAATAAACTAATTATTATTTTAAAAATATAATTTTAATTTATTATTCACGTTAATGTAAAAGTAGCTTTTAAAATGTGCTATTTTGGCCGACTCAGTCATTTAAAATAAATGTTTCTAAGTATATATAACAAAACTATTATGTATTACACATAATTGCTAATTCTCAGGATTTATTTTAAGAATAAAACAATCGGACATAACACACAAATTTATATTTAATATTCTAATATTTTTTGCTTTAATTTTTGAAATAGTTGTATTTAGTAAGGAAGAGTTATTACTTTTATTTTTAATACTAATTGCATGCATAATTATAAATAATTATTAACAATATTATTTAATAAAATAGATGTTTTATAAACCAAAAATATACAGTTGAGCATTATAATAATAAACGATAAAAACAAAACATTTTGTAATATATTTATACACATTTTTTTTTTAATTTTCTTATGTAGTAGCACAAAAATTTAATTTTTATAAACATTTGCTTTACATAATCACGTTAAATATGTTTATTATTTATAATTACCCTAAAATACTTAATTTTGTTACAAGCACACATATTTGGTTTTTATCAATTAAAGAAGTGCATGCATTGCACATTTGCTGTAATAAAACAAAATATGGAAGTGATTACGGGTTGCTAAACTGCACAAAGAAATTATCTTACTATGCCATTATTTAAAATATAGAAAATTTATAAAAATTAATTAATTTTAATTAATTTTAATTAATTTTAATAAAATATATTTTAAAAGTAAACCTGACATTTAGTTACTGCATAACGTTACATAATAATGTTACACACTTTATTATACACAAATTTATATTAAACAATTTAAAATCATTGCAATGCCAAGCAAAAAAATTTTTTTAATTTTTGTATTATTTTTATAAATTTAACAAAAATAATTGTTTCATAAATTAAAATAAAACAATTAAATAAACATGAGGTTTATTGCTAAAATATAAAATTCGTGTTTTGGATTAATATTGATGCATATTATTTTTTTAAAATAGATATTGTAAAACACGTAAAATAGTCAAAAAAACTTTTAAAACATTTAACTATGTACTTGTTTTTAACAATATGTTTAATGCATTATAATCTTTATTGTAATTTAGTTTTTAATAGTAAAACACTTTTTTAATAATTGCGTTAATAAATATACAAATATATACAAGGATAATAGATTCAATATTATTTTAAAAATAAAAAATTAATTTTATTTGTTTTTAATGTTTTACAATATTACTAGAACAATAAAATAACATTTACTTTGTAAAAAAGTGAATTATAATCAACATATCTTATTTTGCAAATTGCAAAAAACATACTCTCTATATTTATTAATAAAAATATATATTTAACAATATATATTTATTAATATTAAAGCAACTCTGCCTATTTTAAATTAGAAATAATTTAATCTAGCCAGTCCTAAGCCTGGATAAAGAAGGAGGGTTTGAGCGCAAGGTTGGCATTTTGAGTCTGTGTAAAAAATATATTGCTACAAAAACAATCAAAAAAACGCCATTTTTGCAAACAACAGCAAAGAAGTAATTGCACATATCTCAATGACAAACTTACGCAAATAATAGGGTTGATTTAAAAACAAAAAAAGCTCAATCTTTGACTTTCAGAATTGCTAATACCATGGAGACTTTGTTGTTGTTGTTGTTGTTGTTGTTTTGCTGTAATTGTAATATTTATTTAAAAACGCTAACTCAACGCTTATATAAACGTGAATAATAAGTTAAATCTATATATCTTTATAATAATTAGTAGATTTTTATTTTGTGTGCCTAATTTTATTAAAAATAAACAACGTTTAATAGCTAAAATTTATACATTCAACTATGATTTAGTTGTAACGTCATAATGCTAATTAAAATTAAAATTTAATTACTTAAAAATACGTTTAAAAAATTAATTTTTTTTAAATAACTTTTTTGGTAATTTAAATTTAGATTTTTGTCTAAACAACTAGCGGAATTTTATAAGTAAGTTTTACAACAATATATTGTGTTTTGACTAGACAAACCAAAGAAACTATCATAATAATAAAAGACAAAGAAAAACTATTAAAACCAATAATTAAAAACATTTACAACAAGTCTATTTCAAATATTGTAAAAGATAAGTTACAAAAATTTAGTTATTCGATGGTAAGAAGCCGTGCAAAAAAATTTGGTTTAACATTAATAGCCAAACCATTTATTAATAAAAAACAAAAAGAATGTAGATTTATATTTTGTAACAAGTGGATTAAACAAAAATTGTCGTATTGGGGTTTTGTATAATTTACTAATAAAACAATAATTTGGGATAAACTATTTGAATACAAAAATAAATGCGCGCTTAATTTTCAAAAACATTTACTTTCGGTATTAAAAACAAAAGCCCACCCTCGTCAAATAATGTGTTAGTTTGGTATTAAGTATAATAAACCTATTAAATAAAAAAGTATATCATTAAATACCTTAGATATCTTAGATAATAAAAAATTGTTTTATTAATAAAGGAAGTTTTTTATAATAAAATGCAACACAGTCACACCGGGTTTATTTATGTTTTAGAACAATAATTTATGTCATAAGTCTGGGTTTATTTATATCTAGGTTTATTTTATTTGTTTTATACTTTTATTTAGGCATTATTTAATTACTACCTAACAATGCTAAAGCGCAACATTAATAAGCATACTGAATTTTAGTATTTGAGTGATTGTATTCAGTTTGTTGTTTAATATGAGATGAAACAAAAATATGTGAACAATCTCATGGACAGCATTCTAAACCGCCTTGATCAAGTAGTTAAAAAGAAAGGCAATTACATTAATTATTAAACACTTTGTTTTTTATTATTTAATTAATCATTTAGTTACTAAAAATATTCCATGTGTTTTGTTTTTTTAATATTTGACGTTATATTTTATATAAATAAATTTACCCGATTTGTAATCTTGACCAAGTTTAACGTTTATACAATTATTTTTTATATTAACACTAGATATTAATAAAATTATAATTGTTTTTTTTTAATATTGTATCTATCATAATTAAACTGAGTTCTTTTTTTAAGTTATATAATTGCTACAACTGTTTTACCTTAATAACTACGTTTTAACACTAATTAGTATATATATATA